>JASSUY010033129.1:0-29714 GCA_032466535.1 Forpus xanthops
TCCCTGTGAGGGTGCTGAGCACTGGCACAGGGTGCCCAGAGAAGCTGTGGCTGCCCCATCCCTGGCAGTGTTGAAGGTCAGGATGGACACAGGGGCTTGGAGCAAGCTGCTCTAGCGAAAGGTGTCGCTGCCTGTGGGAGGGGCTGGAACTGGATGAGCTTTAAAGGTCCCTTCCAATCCATCTGGTGATTTTCATCTAGTTGTCTGCTTTCTTGCACTTCTTGGCCTGCTGTAAGAACTGCAGCACTGTCTGTATGCAGCCTGTGCAGGGTTTCCTCAGGCGTGCACTTTTGTACTCTACACTGGCTCTAAAGGCTGGCAAGTTAAGGTTAGTGCATCTGCTACATAGAATCATAGAATTGTTAGGGTTGGAAAGGACCAACCCCCCTGCCAGTGGCATGGACACCTCCCACTAAACCATGTCACCCAATGCTATGTCCAACCCGGCCTTCAACACCACCAGTGATGGAGCATTCACAGCATCCCTGGGCAACCCATTGCAGTGCCTCACCACCCTTACAGTGAAGAATTTGTTCCTCATATCCAATCGAAACTTCCCCTGTTTAAATGTTAACCCGTTACCCCTTGTCCTCTCACTACAGTTCCTCATGAAGGGTCCCTCCCCAGCATCCCTATAGGCCCTCTTCAGATACTGGGAGGCTGCTCTGAGGTCTCCTCGCAGCCTTCACTTCTCCAGGCTGAACAGCTCCAACTCTCTCATCCTATCTTCATAGGGGAGGTGCTCCAGTCCCCTGATCATCCTCGTGGCCTCCTCTGCACTTGTTCCAACAGTTCTATGTCCTTTTTATGTTGGGGGCACCAGAACTGTGCAAAATGCTCTAAGTGAGGTCTCACAAGAGCAGAGTACAGGGGCAGGATCACCTCCCTCATTCTGCTGGTCATGCTCCTTTGGATGCACCCCAGGATACGGTTGGCTTTCTGGGCTGCGAGCGCGCTCTGCAGCTGGCTCATGTTCATTCTCTCATCAACCAATACCCCCAAGTCCTTCTCCTCAGAGCTGCTCTGAATCTCTTCTCTGCCCAACCTGTAGCTGTGCCTGGGATTGCTCCGACCCAGGTGTAGGACCTTGCACTTGGCATGGTTAAACTTCATGAGGTTGGCCTCAGCCCACCTAACAAGCGTGTCAAGGTCCCTCTGGATGGCATTCCTTCTCTCCAGTGTATCAACTGAGCCACACAACTTGGTGTTGTCAGCAAACTTGCTGAGCGCACCCTCAATCCCACTGTCATCCTATGTTCTTCAGCTTTCTGCTTTCCTTCTGGATACGCTGCATGTAACTCAACAGATGGACTGTGCTGTCTGCTCTTTCTTATCTTTATAGTTCAGAATCCTTTTGCTCTTAGACATCATGTGTTTCAGCACTGTCTTTTAATTAGCTCAGTGATAGTGTCTGGTACAGGAAAAGAGGAAGTCTAAAGCTCCCTCTTTACCTGTGCTCATTTACTGTGCCCAGAGATATTTTGAGGAACAGTTGAATTGAAAGTGCATTCAATTGGTCAGTGATTGATGTTACTGATTATCAATTTCATCAGCTTCTACCTAGAGACTGAAGGAGATTCTGATTTCTTAATTGTGGTCATGCATTGAAAGGATTTTCTGGTTTTGGTTCCTTTATGAGGATAGTTTTCATTTTTTCTAATGTAGGCAAGACCCCAGGTTCACACTTGGAACCCAGCTTGTCTTAGTCTAAGACAAGGCTTTTCACAGGTTTCTGCTCTTTGAGGAAATAGAAGTGGTGATTTCTTCTCTGTCACTACTAGACTTCTCCCATGCAGATTATAGCAGATACTTACCCAGCAGAGGCTTTTTGTTTGAATAGTGAAAAGACAAACTCGTTCATAGTGTCCGTGCCCGTGGCAGGGGGGGTTAGAACTGGAGGAGCTTTAGGGTCCCTTCCAGCCCAAGCCATTCCATGGTTGTATGTTTTGTACTGCTACAGGATCTGCAGTATTAGTTATATTCTAGGCTGTACACCTTGCTCCAGTTCTGCTGCATTTGTTCTCCTCCTAGAGCTACATGGAATGTCTTGTTGCTTTACCGCAGGGTGCAGGGAGGAACTGGAGCTGATTTTCTGTGCTTTTTAAGTGCCGTGTTGGAGAACTATTCTTGTCATGCACAGAGTTAGGTGATACTGAATGGACTCTTCACTTGTGCCCCCTAATTTGTTCTTTGTTTTCTGGCTGTTCAACCAAGACAGTTACATCCAAATTTGTAGCACTCCCCTAATGCTCAGTGTTGCAAATGAAGGGAATTTACACTGTTCATTGAATGTATGAAGTGAGATGGAAATACAAAATCCTGAGAGACATTTATGGTGGTGATGACAGCTTTGATTGGTGTACCTTTTCCACTCAAAAATACTATGTGGTAGTGTGGCAAAATGAGATTACATGTGCCATTGAACACCACTGAAGATAATAAATACCTTTGAACATAGCATATGGTGAATCAAAACCACTCTGAATGAGCTAATCAGAACTATTGAATAACTGCCTGTATTGATCATTAAGTGCATGGAGGTCATATTATGTAATACTGTGAAATGAAGCTATCATACATACAAGGCCAACTAAACTAAGGTTGCCTAAACCACTGTATGCTGAGCTTACTAGATGGAAAGTACTGTGGGCAACTGGTCAAATGTAAGTAACTTGTGCTCTCCTTTTCTTTCTCTCCCCATGCCGC
Organism: Forpus xanthops; assembly: GCA_032466535.1. Taxonomy (NCBI): domain Eukaryota; kingdom Metazoa; phylum Chordata; class Aves; order Psittaciformes; family Psittacidae; genus Forpus; species Forpus xanthops. Next base: position 2,707 of record JASSUY010033129.1, read on the forward strand.
CCCTGTTTCTTTTTCTGGATTGTTGCTATATCTCTGTGGACTTGCTGCAATGGCTCAAAATTCATTGTTTTACTGACTACTTCTGGACCCTCAACGCTGAAAATGATGGAAACGTGTTATTCACAAAGTAGCTGTAAGTATTACGTTGATATACATGTATTACAGCTATTGTGGAAACAAAAGAAACATTAGCTTAGTAGGAGGCTGGTTGAAAATCAGGAAGGGATAAAAGTTAAAGGGAAGCTATTTTAAGTTTTAGAAATGTGAGATCTTGCTTGGTGCAATGATCAATGCAGTGAAAGTGCTTCCACAGCAGGAGTCAAAGTAATTTCCTTGAAAAGCTGTTGGAGGAATTTAAGAAACTCAGTTGCTGTTTTGTTTTGGTCTGTTTAGAAGAAGCAAGTTATGAACAAATTCAGCTGCTTAAAAATTAATGTTGAAGGTTTCCATTTCAGGTAGTGTTGATATATTGGAAATCGGAATCTGGCATCCAACTTCAGGTTTTGAAAAGCCTTTTTCTGATGGAGTATTAATTGTTTATACTAAATATAGCTTTATATCAAGTGTAACACTTCATGCATATTTCTAGTTAGTAATATTTGTAATTTCGTTATCTAAAATTGGTCATGTAAATGCTGTAGACGTACTTAACAGAGGAAACAACTTGAAAGTTGCCATCTATTCTTGTTCTTAAAGTTCTTAGTCGTAAAACTGTCCTAAATGTGGAGACATATATGAAGGAGAAGAAGCATAAAAATAATTTAAAATGAGAATTACATGTCAGCCTGCTCTTGTAAGCAAAAGATGTGTTACCTAGATTTTAATGAGAGGGTGAGTTGTTTCTGGTAAGCATGACATAAATTAAAAGGTATGTAGGCATTAAAAGATGCAGAGTGACTGATGGTGACTAGATCTTTTACATCTGGTAGGATGGGTAGCAATTGCATGTCCTTGGCAGTTAATAAGTTGTATATTATGGCTGAAACCATCACTCAGATGGAAGGATACCTTGTGTTGCTTTAAGTCGACAGTCGTTTCCAGAAGTATTTTCGGCTTCTTTCTAAGGGAACTAAACTGTCTTGTCTCATAAGACAATCCATGGACCTGCTGTGGTATCAAACACATTTCTAGGATTCTGGAAGAGCAGTTTGAAAGTAGCATGGCCAGTCTCTTCAGGATAACCAGGTTTAACACAGTGAGGAAGAGGCATTTTAAGCACCTTAACATTTTCATTAATGTGGTGAGAAGTGGTAATGGCTTACATCCGGAATTTTCACTGCTCATAGTAGGCACTATTTTGGATAACTTCTTCCCTGTACAAGGGAACTGAAATTTTGCTTCTATGGCAGGCTCATTGAAGTGCGTGCTGCGTTAGTGTATATCTGGATTTAACATGAAGGCCTTCAGTTGTGCCATCCAAAAGCAAATAAAATCAAGCTAGTCCCCATCATACTGGGGTATTATCACCATGACCCTTGGGATTACAATAAAGCTACAGTCGTACTAGTTGCCTATGTTTCAAATGGGCATGGAAACAAAGTTGATTTTATTCTAATCTGTTTGTTCTTGTGAATGTTTAAATAACTAATGGAAGCAAAGGAAGAAGTTACAAGCTTCTCTTTTAACTTTTCTGTATGTCTCTTACCATAGCAACAGAAGAACCTTGAAGGATATGTGGGGTTTGCAAATCTTCCAAATCAAGTTTACCGCAAGTCTGTGAAGAGAGGATTTGAATTCACACTCATGGTAGTAGGTAAGTTTGTTTTGAGTGGAGACAGCTAAAAGTATGTTAACATAGTTCTTTATCTGTGATGCTGATATATATATATATATATATATGCATATATATATATGTTTTTTGTATGGTCTTATGCCTTCTAGGCTGTTAAATCTAGAGTGGTTAAAAAGAATGTGTTGTCCAGTATGCAAGTAGTTGAGGAGAATAAAGAATGAGAACTGTGTAGTTGAGACAGTCTAAGAAAAAAGTGGTGTGGATATAGTATGAAATGTGACTTGCAAGTATGACAGAATAGAAATAGTTTGAACTTAGATTTTCATTTGAAGAAAACAATAGAACTGCTTTTACAGTTGAGTATAACAAGGCAAACTGGCATCCAAAAGTAATGTTGGAATCTTTCCTTGTACATTACCAGGCAGCAGGACACTGTATGTCCTGCACTTCTGTGGCCACAAAACTGTGCTACAAAATAAAAGCTTTAATTTAAACAGACATTCCTAGTTTGTATGGTTGTAAAGAAAACCAAATGTAAACAGTGCGTTCCCTGTGGGCTACAGAGAATGGGAAATTCTCTTTGGAATGGATGGATAATGCCATGCAGAACAGTTCATTTAGGCTTTAGTGATGACCCAAAGTGACCACTGTCCTGCTAGGACATCAAATTGCCTTTTTTCTCCATTGTTTGAGTACTTGTATGATAGTAGACTGTTACTGAGGTTGGGTACATATGTACATATACTGGGTATGTGACCTGGTTTTGACATACAGTGATTAAAATAGCAACAACAACAATAATAATAAATGTTTTATAATAGCCAGCTGTCTCTTTGTTGGCTGCCTTAGTCTTTTGTAATTTGATTAGTTTGATAATGCTTTGGTTTGTCATCGATGCAGTGGATGTCTTGTGCAGTCATTATGTATATGTAGCTTGTAACATAATAGTACCATTGGTAGAGCTAGAAGTCAAGGCCAAATTGGTGAAAACTCATTGCAGGTCACTTTAGTTTTCTTTAGATTACAAAGTGAATTAGATCTTTAGAATCTGAGGTTGCTTTTTACTTTGGGGACTTGATTGCAGGTCTTTTGTAATCCAGAATCCAAGTACAGAATTCATTGTTTGCTATAAGTATGCATATAACCTTACATAAAATTAAATTTTCTACTACTAACAGGAAAAAGGAAGAATGGAGGGAGGGAGCTGTCTTCATACAGTATTCTTCCACAGTGGGATATAATTTGTACTTCCATATTTCATTCTCTCAAAAACCAAGTCGCTTAAAGCAGAAGCAGTAGATATAGTGATGTATTGGAACTGGAGGAAGTATGAGACATTACCTTGGTGTTCTTATATTTGCTTGTAGTGCAGCCTAATGCAGTTGCACGTAGGAGAACTGTAGAAAATGGTCACTGTTGAAAAGAAAAGTTGGTCCAAGACTAGATTAAAAACGAGTTGTTGATCAGAAGATTTTGTTACCACTGTTACTTTTAACACTATTTTACTTGCTTCCAGGACTTACTACGTTTGTATAGGAATTTGTGCCACTGTCTGGGAATTACTGGGGGGGGGGGGTTTGACAGCAGTTCTATGAATAAAAAATGCATCTAATTGTCTCTTTCCACCCCCCCAAGTGTAGAAGTCAGATATTTGAAAATGATCTTCTGGTAATCTGGAGAGGAATGAGAGGGAGAAATTATGTTATTTACAAGTGATGTGTCTGATAATAATATGCCACGAAAAAAATGTGTATTTTAAATAATAAGGTGAAATAGTTTGTGTATTACTGGTCACTGGTTGGTCAATATTGTAATGTAATGTGCAATTAGATTCTTAGAATTGTAGTTGTTTGTTGCTGTGTTCATCTTTGGAAATGGTGTGCTTTGACTTGGATTGAGGTCTTTAGTTGACATTGTGATACAGTTCTGTAATAGTAAATTGAATTATTTATAATCTAGTTATTAAAACTTGAAACTTCAGAAGGTACAGCTCATCTGTATATGGTGAGAGCTGGCCGAGTAAGAGCACTGAATGTATCATCCCTTGGAGGTAGACTAAATTATTCCCTTGCTCTTTCTGCTACCAAGAGTTGTGCATGCATGGCTGCCTTTTACTGCGCGGTTACTTGTCTGCTCTATTTATAGGCACCTGTTTGTTCTGAAATGAAAAACTGTCTAAAACAATGCTTGTAGTTGCAAAACAGGTACAAGAAAGAAAACAAAACATGTTTGGCATCTGGGATCTCTGCCCAGCTATTTTCAGGTGTCTGGGAGGATTGATACTGCAGCTATGCATTTGTATAGAAACTGTTTTCCAGTTGTCCATTCAGTCTGGAATAATCAGTTAAACTTAATAGATGTACATATCACGATACCTGGCTTCTTGGTCTTGAAATACATAGTTAGTATAGAAAGTCAGCAGATCAGCCTGTTGAGGAGGGGGACTTGACAGTGCAGTTGTACAGCTGTAGTGACTGCTGTAAAAACAACTCTGTTTTCAGTTTATGTGTGATATTTGTCTCTGAGGAGGTCATAAGTACCTCATCCAACAGATCTGACAGTGTTTCCAGTCAGCATTTTTGCAGGGAGACAGATCAGTTTTACAGAACTCAATAAAATACTTTCCCCAGTCTGTTGAGTTACTGTCATTGCCCTGGAGCTGATGGAGCTGCCCGCAGCAGTGTGTGGTGGCTTCCTGCCTTCTCTTGTGCCAGTGAAGTCGGAGAGGGGACTTTTACATTTGGATATGCAGACGGCCAAGTAGTTGTTGAATAGCCTAGAGCAGATTCAGGGGTTCCTTCTCTGAGCTGGATGGGGACATTGCTTTGGAAGCAGCTCCTTACAGCTGTGTGGGGCTTGCTCTTGAAGGCAGAGCTCAGTGAGTTTGCTTCATTTGAGGCTTAATGCTAGTGAAGTCCTTCCTGTAAATAGTTGCTAATTTCCAGGTGTTCCGGTGTTTACATTAAATGTAACTAAGAGGTGAAATGTTTATGAACTACACACACACAAATATAAAAATTTGATGTTAAAATATCCTTTTTATATTTCATGTTTTACGAACCATTGAAAAGTTAACCTTTAGAGAGTGCCTGGAGTTACTACATAGTGTTAAGGCATGATAAACAGTTTAAGGTTTCTGTCTCATTAACTGTGTTTGTTTCCCCTAGGTTGTATGGTTCCTTTTGGTAGTATTTATAAACTTAAGAACCTGAAGACCTGGGATAACCCTTTGTTTTTCATATTGATCAGTTGTCCCTGGGCATCACTTTGTCTTTAAAATCTTTGTGACAATAAATTTTGTATAAATCCTATTCCAAAAGGCTAATCAATTGTTGAAACCATGCTCCATCTGAAATGGCTTGGTTTTGTAGAGTAAACACTAACAGGCACCTCCTCCAAGGGTAAGATATAAAGTAGGCAGAAATATGTGTGAAGCTGAGCTTCATTCTTGATGCTTTCATAAGAAGACTTTTAAATCATGGTTTAAAGCAACTGATCTGAAATACAGAAGCTTACCAGTGGAAAAAAAAGTCAAGTTGGCCTCGGTATGCTGCTTCCTTCATATCCTTCTGCGATCTCTTAAAGTATAAGGTAGTTGTTCAGATGCTTGAGAACTGATGTAAGTATTTGGTCTCTTTGAAATCCAAAGTGTATTCTCTGGATATCTCTGCTGTAGAGGCTTTTTGGAGGAGATTATATGCTGAAGCCCAATGCTTAAGAAAAGAGAACTTCCAACAGGAATACCACCACAGTTACTAGCTCACAGTAATGGAAAAGCTTAATTGTGACACTGTAGTTGTGTCTGTTTATTAATGTAATTACACTTGCTGAAGTAGTGGGTATGTTTTTCTCTTTGTTTCAGTGTAATGAGGTGTGGAACAGAGTTGCTTTTCAGCGTGTCTCTTTTACAAACGCTGAATCAGGAAATCTCTCTTTTGTCCTTGTATTGGAATGACGCTGATAATGTGGGGTTTGAGCCAACACCTAAGTGAATGCAGAGCCATCATTTCTAAAAATTCTTTTGTCCTATAGACTTTATATACTTAAAAATAACTAGTTAGGGTGGCTCTTTCTAGAGCTGTGTACTTGAAGGTGTTCAGGCTTCATGAGCTGTCATAGAGGTTGGACTCCTAAAGTTTATTTGTTTGTTTTAAATTCATCTGATTTGCAAAGGGCAGAACATAGTCAAGTGACTTTCTAGAGGACCTTCCTACACTGCTCCTATTTGTGAGCAGCTCTTTGCTAGCTCTTATTGTGAAAAAGCTGTTTTGAAACCTCTCCTGTAGTGAATTGTCTGGTTTGTTTTCTAATTGTTGCTTTAGCTTTGTAGATCACCTGTAGATTACAACTTAAAGCAAAAACTCGTGCTTTAGTATTGTCATAGTGTTTCATTTGTAATTATACAGGCACTCCAATGCTTGGGCCAAACATGGCTGTTTGACATGGATGCCGAGGAGAGGGCTGTATTTTGTGAGACTTGAAAGCTATGTTAAATAAAAAGCCCATTCTGACTTGAAAATGCTTTTATTGTTCACTGAAGAAAACTTGAACTGGTTTGATACTGGTGTCTCCTGGTGATGGATCATGTTCTGATTAGAATCACCCCTTTGATTGGCTTACTTTCTGGGGCAGCTTTTATCAAGCCAGCCACTGGTACCAAGAGCCTCAGATGCTCTCAGCTACTTGTTCTTTGCTAGTCTGATATCCTTCTTGCAATTTTAAAAGCAGGAAGAGAGTCATTAGGCCTATGGCAGCATAGAAAGAATAATTAATTCTTCATATGAAAAATAACTTGTGGATGGTCAGGACAATTTAGTAGAAAGTTTGGGCATGTTCCCTGTTCCTGCTGACCTGCTGTGATCTGGAATCTTTCTTAGTGCAAGGTCCTGCACCTGGGGCTGGGCAATCCCAAACACAACTGCAGGCTAGAGAGCGGACTGAGAGCAGCCCTGAGGAGGAGTTGGGGGATGTGAAGCTCCCCATGACCAAGCGTCAGTGTGTGCTTGAGCCCAGAACCCCCTGTGTGCTGAGCTGCACCCCCAGAGGGTGAGCAGCAGCTCAGGGAGGAGATCCTGCCCCTCTGCTTCGCCCTGGGGAGACCTTCCCTGCAGTCCTGATCCAGCTCTGGGGCAGAGCCCCAGTGGGACCTGGAGCGAGTCCAGAGGAGGCCACAGAGGTGCTGTGAGGGCTGAAGCAGCTCTGCTCTGGAGCCAGGCTGAGAGAAGGCTGGTTCAGCCTGGAGAAGGCTCCTTAAGGGGAGACCTTAGAGCAGCTCCAGTGCCTAAAGGGGCTGCAGGAAACCCAGAAAGGGGCTTTGGACAAGGGATGTATGGACAGGACAAGGGGAGTGGCTTTAACTGCCAGAGGGGAGATTGAGATGAGCTGTTGGGCAGAAGCTGTTCCTTGTGAGGGTGCTGAGTGCTGGCCCAGGGTGCCCAGAGAAGCTGTGGCTGCTCCATCCCTGCAGTGCTGAAGGCCAGGTTGGACACAGGGGCTTGGAGCAAGCTGCTCTATGGAAGGTGTCCCTGCCCGTGACAGGTCCATTCCAACCCAAACCATTCCATGATTCTGTGATCTCTTACTGGATGCCTACTGTCATACAGATCTTGAGTTCTAACAGCTAACCTTATGTACTATGTATTAATATATTAAAATATTGCTTAGAAAAATTAAGGAAAGTTTTTTTAAAGCTTTAGTGGTTGGATTGAAACTCAACTGAACTGCATTTTGGTCAGAGCCTAATTTATCTATTAAAGTTCTTTGTTCCTGGCAAAGGTTTTTGAGGGAAGAGCCTTCTCCCTCGGTGTGTGGTTTCAAACCCATAATGTGGCAAAATTTGCCTGTAACCTAACTGGACTTTATTTCTTTAAACAAGCGATGATTCTGTTGAAAACATTTTTCTATTTCATGTGTCATTTTCCTGACAGTCTCATAACAAATAATATAAATTCTTTTTCATCCCTCTGTATTTAAAACTGGTTCTCTAATAGATTTATTCAGGGAATTTAATGAAAACCATCTTATGAGATACTGTGCTCTGCACTGTGTAGGTGTCATCTTCACTGTCTCTTTTTTAAGCTATGTGGAGTTTTTCATCCTTGCCTGCATAATTAGTCTTGTCATGGTATTAGCTGTCTTCAGGCCAGCTGGAACTTTTGCTGTATTTCTAACTGCATAAATCGTATTGCTCTGGGTGGTTTTTCTTACCCTGCCTTACCAGGGTTTCATTTGATTCCTAAATAAAAATGTACTTGCTGAATTTGCATGTGAATGTATGCACACATTGACACAAACACACTCTCTATTGGTATTCAATCTATTACAGTATGCTTGTTCACTGTGGTGAGATCAGTGGTGGAACCTGGTTCTTGTTTCTGTTGGTGCCAGGTTTGTAGGTCGCAGTTTAACTGAAATGAATAATCTGTTGGTTTTTCTTTTTGTTTTATATTAGAATAATTGATCACTGTGTGAGGTTTGGGTGATCATAGAATCATGGAATGGTTTGATTGGAAGGAATCTTTTGAAGCTCCTTTAGTTCCAGCCCCCTCCCACCTTCCATTAGACCACTTGTTCCAAAAGCCATCCAGCCTGGCCTTGAACACTGCCAGGGATGCTCAGATGTGGCGGTGTTTAATGTGATGTGTGAACTTAACCACATCTTACAGAAGATACCTAACTAATGGATATGTTTTACTTCTTAAAGTGGTTATCAGGCAGCCAAAACGTGTTTTTGATTCTATCTTCAGAAGTCAACAGTTGTCCTGAGCTGTCATGGTGCGTGGGTAGGGTGTGAGCTAAATGTACATTTTGTAAGCAGTGACTTGTTAGAAGTCACTGCTGCTGTTTCTAGTTCCTTAGCCTTGGATGATCATGCCACTTTACTGCAGGACTGTTTTGCGGTGATCTTTCTACAAGCCTAGAGTGAAATTCAAAGTAGAAATCAGGTTTTTGTTTAGATAAATATACTGTGGGAGTTGAAACCCGACTCTTTCTTTCTGTTGGCTGAAAAGGACAGGCTTGCCTGCTGCATCAAGAAATGCAGGCGATCTCTTGAATTGAATAGGTGACTGTTGCAACTGAAGTGATATTCTTGGATGGAGTATTTGTGGCCTATATATCTAATGGCACTAAAGCCACTGAGACCCATTAATTGTGGCTCTTCTGATTCAATGTGCATGTTTTCCCTCTGGATGATTTTGCAGTTCAGATCTTCACTGTGAATCCATTTGAAGCTGTTAGATTTGCTTGCTTTTCCCTGTGTTGTATGTAGTATGGCTACATGATTCTGTGTTTTGGATGTTTTCTGTTGAGCTTCTGAACAGATTTACTGGCAAATTAAAGTTGATACCATGTTCCTGTCTGGAATTTCTTTTATTAAAGGGAATGAACGCCTTCCAAGGAGAGTTTTCTCATTTGTTTTCTGGTGTAGGCGGATGTTTTTTCCAGTCACCATATTGTGGTATGTAAGTCAGAATATTTGAACTTCTCAGTGGTTGGAGGTGAAGCTGCTCATCAAGCTAGTTTTTCTGTTTTGAGTTTCTGTCAGCCTTTACTTCCATCCCAGTTTTTCACTGTAGGTAGTTTTGTCGCACATATGAAGACCACAAATGGAACATTCTGTCTTGGAATGGTGTGAAATTTCTGTCAGTGTTGGTATAAGCTTTGTTAAGTGTGTAATGGTACTAGTCGATGTAATTCCTTCCCTATATTAAGCTTGAAGTGAAAGCTTTTTGGAGGGTCCTCATCTCCCAGTTTCACAAGAAGTTCCAGCTTTGTATAACTGAAATACGGACCTCCATCACTGATGAGGCTTTAAACCAGTGAAAAGCGTGCTAATTCGGTAGTCTGAAATCAGCTGCTGGATGTTTGTGACACACTTTGCAGCACAAACATTGTGTGAAAATGAAGAACCATGCAACAAACTGCTGCTGAAAAATACAAATGTCAGCTAAAGAGCTGGGGACACCCGATAAGCTAGAATGGCATGGAGCAGCAAAGGGGCTTCATTACACGCTCACATGGGTGATGATCGTTATTACTGCCTTGATCCACATTGCCCAGGCCTTCTATCCTTCAAGGTAGAAATACTGTGCTTTATATTCAGAAGCATGGTAGGGGATCACATATTTTAGAAGTAAGTGGCATCAACCTTCAGTTTGTTCCCGTGCTTTGGAACGTGCTGTCCTTGATCTAGTCTCGTTGAAGACCTGTATTTTTTGACCTTAAATATTAACTTGTCAGTGATACAACAATGTTCTGTTGTTCTGCTGAGATGGAAATGCCTGTTATCAAGGTTCTGCTTGTCAGACCAACAGTTCATTAAATTAAAGGAATTTAATTTGGCTGTATTTGTATCCTTATGGAATAATCTGATTTTTATTACAAATAAGGTAGTCAGCAGTATTCTGAAGTTGCCTCATGAAACATCTGAATGTTTCTGCTATGTTACAGTATTCCAGTAAAGAGCTAGTTAAGCTTTCATCTGTATGTATCTCCTTAGACCCTATGATGTAAATCTGTAAAATCCTTACTTTGTGTCTCTATTAAACTGTGTTTGCCTTCACATCCACCTGACTTTTCCGATGAGGAGTTGCCGCTGAAGTTTGTGCCCCACATTTCAGAGTTAAAAAGGAATTTTAAATCTTCCAAAAGTTATCTTTGTTGTTTGTCTTGGAAGTCGGCAGTTCTCTTTTACCATCTGTTCTCCCTTGGTTTAAGGTATGAGAAAGTTTATTGTCAGCTTCCGGTTATTTTGTGCTTCACTGTTTTGTTTAGTAGCTATTGATGTCTGAAAATGCTTTCTGTGACAAGTGGGCCAGTCTATCAAAGAGACCTTTAAGCGATGAATGTAATACCCTGTAGTACAAATAACATTGTCTCCATGTAGGATGGCACAAGTTAATACCAGAAGGAGCTCTTCAGAGGATTTGAAGACAAGCTTTACTCTGAACATCAGTTTTCTTGGGTGGGTTGTGGATGATGTATGATGTTGTTCTGCTTAATGGCTTGTGGAGAGGTCAGCAACATAAAACAGTGTTCAGATTTAATTGTAATTATTTTTAGAGGGATTTCTCTTTTGAAGTTGCTGCATTTTGGTCACCAGAATTTTAATCTCATATCTCTAGGCCTTTGGCAAAAGACTTGAATGTAGAAACCTTTGAGATGGTTGCACAGGTTTGGGGCTAACCATTCTTCTGTGCTCCCAGCAACAGAGTGGAAGTCAGAAGGAGAAATTGTATCATCTCTCTGCAGACGTTTAGTGTATCATGTTCCTTGCCCTGAAAAGCCTAAAGGTAACCTTGTTAGTATGAGTCATAGAATCACAGTCTGGTTTGGGTTGGAAGGGACTGTAAAGCTCATCCAGCTCCATCCCTTGCCACAGGCAGGGACACCTTCCACTAGAGCAGGTCGCTCCAAGCCCGTGTCCAAACTGGCCTTGAAAGCTGTCAGGGATGGGGCAGCCACAGCTTCTCTGGGCACCCTGTGCCAGCGTCTCAGCACCCTCATACTGAAGGTCTTTTTCTTTACTATGTCTTCTGATGTAGAGAGAAAGAGTGTTAAACAAAACCCCAGCCACCTTGTTTCCATGTACTCTGAAGCCTATGTGATAGGACTAAAGCCAGGGTTAGCCTGAGCACGATGAGCAAAGCCAAGTGTGTTCCACAGCGTTACCATCTGTGTGGTCTGTTGGTGAGCTTTAGTGAAACCCTGGTGAAGTCACATTGTGAAGAGTGCTGCTTGCTGCTTCACCAAATCCCCTCCTGTGTGTAGGTACTGTGACAATGAAAATAGCATTCTATCTTCACTGGTTCTGTGAAGTTGTTCTTGGGATTTTTCCATTTTCATTCTTTTGTGGTCTGGGGTGTCTATAGTACATAAACCCTTTGTTTGAATGATTGTTTCGAGGGTATATGTTGTATCCAAATTCTTCCTTATTAGCTGAAGCTAAAAACCTAAACCAGTTCCCCTGCAGGGAAATATTTTCTCTTGGTTATTTTGAAGAATCGATACCTCTTTCTGCTGGAATATGGGTAGAGCCAGTCATGCATATCACTCTTGAATTCCCTGAATAGACTAACAGTCTAGTGGTTGGAAAACGAAATCCATGGGCTCTTATGAGGAAATACCTACCACTTTTCAAATATACTCCTATGCACTTTGGTCCTTTTATCTGTTGGTCTTGAGGTCTAATACTGGTGTCTTTCTATGATCAAACATTTTTAGTGACTGAATGCAGAGTAATGAGTTGAGATGTGTATGGTGGAGGCAGATTTTAACCTTAAGTATTCCTTGAATTGCAACAATTTAACTTTAATTATCATAGTCATTTCAATTATGCATTAAGTAAAAGGATGTGACTTTTTTACGCTTACAAACTGTGGTTTGAACTGGGGGCAGTGTCCAAACTTTTATTTGACTGTGAAGGTATCTGCTTTGGGTTATTTATGTCAAATGGCAAGCATTCAGTTAACTGAATGAAACAAAATGACTTGGAGGGAGTATTTATGAACTCTGCAAATACTCGGGCTGTTTGAGGTTCCACTCAAAACGCATCTTTTGCTTCAAGTAACAGTAAAAGCATTTATTCTACAACTAATTGCAAAGCATTTTAATACACCTATCTAATTAGAAAGGAGTTGACACCTACATGTTTAGAGATCCATATGGAAGAGATGCTGCATGGGAGTCTTGACTGTTCAGCTTTCTCATTTTACCATTTAGGTGGATTCATTTTGTCTCAAGAAAGGCTAAACTATAACAGTGCTTTTATGCCTTTTCAACCAGAAGTAGAGCTCAGGAAGACGGAAAATGTTGTTGATTGTTTGAAAGGACTCTGGAATCTTAATGGATCTAATACGCTTTAGAATTTGGCTGTATTTGTGTCCTGACATCCTTTGCACTTGCTGATCAGGGGAAGTTATGCCATTCACAGTATCTGGTTAATGAGAAATTGGAAAGGATTAAATAGGGTTGCTTCAGATAGAAACTAGTGTTCAATTAAATTGCACACAATTACAGTTCTTGTTTGAATGACTAATTTGAATATGAAGAATGTGAAGACTTTGTCAATGCATGTCTTTAGTAATGAACTGTTACAGAAAAGATCATACATGAGTAAACCTGTAGTTGATTATCTTATCCCTTTTGCAGTGTAAAACTCATTGTGTCATTTTCTTATGCCACTGGAAAGCAGGGTAAGAAAGGCTTCCCTGGTACTAGTGAGTAAGATGAGCTGATGGCAGATGCAGAGAATTTTTCTGCTTATTCAAGTACAGTTATGTTTGCCAACATTATGTGCTTCCCAATTCCCTTTACTGCTGCTGTCAGCCTAAAAATAGAAAAAAAAAATGGGGATTTTTTTTTGGAAAAAAAAAAAAAAAAGAAGGAATGTTGATTATAGCTAATATTTACATAACTAGTTTATTACAATGAAATGAGAATAAAAAGGCCTAGCAACAGTGCTTCACGAAGATCACAGAATCCCAGTCTGGTTTGGGTTGGAAGGGACCTTAAAGCTCATCCAATTCTAACCCCCTACCAGGCAGGGACACCTTCCACCAGAGCAGCTTGCTCCAAGCCCTGTGTCCAACCTGGCCTTGAACACTGAAGGGATGGGGCAGCCACAGCTTCTCTGGGCACCCTGTGCCAGTGCTCAGCACCCTCGCAGGGAGGAACTTCTGCTTAAGAGCTCATTGCAGTCTTCCATCTGGCAAGGTTAAAACCATTCTCCCCTTGAGCTGTCATGTTGTGTTCTGTAGTTGTTTGCATGTTTCCAAGTGGTTTAGCTTAGATGAATCTTTCTAAGATGAATCTTTATTGGCTCTGTCTTGTGGTTTTGGAGAGGTATTAGATAACATTGTGCTGTTGGTATTTGTGCTTTATGGAATGATCCCTCTTCAGAAGTTACCTTTTTTTCCCCAGGTAAGCAGTTAGAGGCTTAATTTGTATTTTCATCCGTGTACTTGACTGTAAAACTTTGAATTCTCCAGAACTGCATTCCCATCTAATCAATAATAAACTGGTGGGATTTGCTTTTTTCTTGGTGATTGTAGGTTTTCTGTAAGGAGGAGAAAACTGCTTGCTAATTGCCCAGTTACTGAGAACTAGACCCTTGCAGCTCTACTGGAAGCGTCTGTATTTCCTAGAAATCACATCACATTTAGAAACTCCTAATTTTATTCAGGTAGACACATTGTTCTGACAAAATTCCCTGCCAACGTAGATGAAGCGTGAGGCTGTCTCTTTTTGGATAAGAACCTGATAGCCTGTAGCACTTTTAACTCTACAGAAAACATAGGTTAACTTTGACACAGTTGGGAATTCTGCAGGTTGTGGTATCTTTCAGAGCAGTAGGTGTGTGTGCCAGGTTGAAGTTGGCAGAATGTTTCCATTCCTGAGAGTTTTCCCCCTGAAGTATCTTAGCTTTTTATAATACCTCTTTTTTCACTAAAGGTATTTGTGGTGCATATACTGGTACTGACAGTATGTCGAAGAGACACGCACCCCTCAGTACATGTTACCTATTTATTATGAAGAGGAATCAATAAGGAAGAAGCTGTTCCCTGTGAGGGTGCTGAGCGCTGGCACAGGGTGTCCAGAGAAGCTGTGGCTGCCCTTTCCATGTCAGTGTTCAAGGCCAGGTTGGACAGAGGGGCTTGGAGCAAGCTGCTCTAGTGCGAGGCATCCCTGCCCATGGCATGGGATTGGACCTGTGTGATCTTAAGCTCCTTTTCAATCAATCTGTGATTACATAATTGATGCGCAGCTTCTTTTACTTGTAATGAGCTGCATCTTCAATTTGCTGTGTAAGATTCCCCTCCGTTTGGTTTTCTGTGTAAAGCCTTTTCATAGCTGAAGTTACATGATGGGTATAAAATCCTTTTATGAAAGGATTAGAAAAACCTTCAAAAAAGACTCAGCTGTGTTTTCTTGGTACAGTGAGAAGCTTTTAAATGAGGTGGTTTCTGTAAAACAAACCCCAGGAGAAATAACCAACTGATAGCTTTGCATTTTCCAGCTGAGAAGATGCGGGTAACTAAGAAGGCTGCTTTTATAGATCATCACGTATGACTTGTTAGTTAAATTGTGCCTTGATTATGCTTATTCTTCTGAGAATGGAAGATCAAGGACTGTATCTTCTGTGCCTTTCTACCTGTTCTGTTCAGGCTGCTGTGTCATGACAGTGCAGTTGGATATATTTAGCATCCTTCCGTGCCCAGTAAATTGGAGTGCTCTTGTTTCTTATGTTTCAGGCTGCAGCTTTTTTTGTTCAAGTACTTTGGACCCTTTCCGGAAGGCTTTTTATTACTTACTGTTCAAAACCATCTTTAGCTCTTTCCACAGATTCTAACAAAGTGACTGCATATGTCACAACATATGTATAGCTTTAGAGTTATCTGCTTCTAGAAGGAAGCAAAAACTGTGGTTCTTGAAGCTATTCTGGGAGAAAGTGAGGGCTTGGTCTGTTGGGTGTGAAGGTGGGAAAAATACTGAAGGAGAATGGGAAAATGAGAGACAAACTCCTTGTATGACTGCTTAAGCTTGAGATGTAAATTTTGATTTGCAAAAATAATTAGTAATTGAATTTCCATGACCAAAAAGGTGGAAAACTGCGACTGGGACAGATATTCCTGCTGCCTTCTCAGTTTGAAGCCCACGGTTCAGATTTAGCACAGAGTACTTCTGGGGAAGTGGGAACCATGTGGCTGACTGGTGGGAAGGTGCTCAGGGGCAGCAGGGAGCTGGGCTTCATGGAGAAGTTCCCTCGGTCAGGTCTGCTAGCAGTGGTGAATTTGAGTTTGGCTTCTTTCAGTGTGCCATCAGAGGTTGTCAGCAGCCCAGTACCCACACCCAATGCCCACAAAGGTTTCTCTTACCTCAGACCGGCTGAATACCACAGCCTTTTGTGATATTTCTTGGAGGTGACTAAGACCTTGTAAACGAGGTTGAGGAGACATTGGAATAACTCAGATGAGTGAGACAGAGGTGGTGTACTGTGTTTCTCGAAAAGGGTAGGATAAATGAGATGCCACTTAACTTACTAAAAAGCAGATCTGTTGGGGAAACTTGTCTGGCCAAGTCTGGTGGGTACCATGCATGGGTTGTTGTGCAGACACTCTGTTCACACTGAATGCAATTGCCTGTTTTCCACTGAAGCTTTGGGAATTATTTTGAGTATTGTAGCATGGAGCCTTTTTGTAAGCATCAATTCTTCTCCGTCACTCTTTCATCAGAAGCTTTTTGTCATTTTTGTTACATGTGAGCTCATTGGGTGTTCCATCTTGAAGGCTTAAATGTGTTTTTTTTGTCCTGCCCTTTCTGTCGTCAAAGTATCACTAAGTCTATTCATTAATTCTCTGGGTAGCTCTGTGTTTTCCTGACTTACATGATTCATATCTAACAAAGACCACTTCTAGCCTTAAAGGTTAAGTGCAGAGCTGGTTCTTGCACGGATGTGGTGGTCCATTTGTACCCTGTCTGAGCCATGCTGTGGATCTGTGTATGCTGCCCTTCTCGCTTTTTGCCTTGTAGCTTGTTAAGAGCCTGGGTCAATTTCCTGGCTTCAGAGAAGGGTGTTTGGCACGCTTTAATCTGAAGCCTCTATCTAAAACTATAGATTGTCTTAAGTCAGCTGCATTCAAAACAGCAGATCATCCTTGTTTTACTTTCGGAGTCTAGTATGGCTGAGGAGAATGCAGAGGAATGCATGTGAGCCATTCTGAAGCTCTAGTTATAGAGACCATCAGTATATGAATATGGATTTTTTTAGGTTTTTCCTAAAGAAAACCTGGATATGGACATTATGAGTTTGTCTTTTGACTTTTTTCTTCTTTTGAAGAGTCTTGCAAAGTAGCAAAGAAAACTTTGTTTCCCAGCGAAGGAGAAGTTTTACCCTATCTGTATTCCCTGCTGGCGGTCGAGTTTTTTCATAGTGCTTTTGACTTGTACTATGTTGATAATTTAACCGCTCAAGCTTGTCGAAACCACTCAAGCTTGCCTTTCAGAGCAAGCTTCTTTGTATCTCTGTTCTAAGCCTGTTAATTAGCAGTTAGCATTGGTCATAAATCAAAACCAAGCACTGTTTGTGTACACTGTGAACAGGATGATTTAATGGAGCTTTCTGTGTTTTTACATGCATGTTTTCCTTGGCACTTTTTGTTTGAGGGTATATGAACTGTAGTAGCTGTTAGCTGTTTAATGTTGATCCTTCTCAGTTCAATGCACTGAAGGTCAGAAATAGTATTTTATCTGTGTTTTGAGTCCAGTTTTTGGAAAGAAGTGAGTGAAAGATAAGAAAGAACAACTTTAAAGCTGTAGTCTTGTGTGGAGGGGTCTTTGTTGGTTGCGTTTTGGGATTTTCAATAATATTGATTTATTTGGCTTATATAAAGCTTGTACAAAAAAAGGTTCTCCAATATGCTGGTTTCTACGAAGTCTTATGAAATGTGATCCATAATATGTAATACATTCCAGGTAGGAGAATGTTTTCTATGTCTTGTGCCATACTTCTTTCTCAAAAGTGAGAGGACAGAGGTTGGATCCAGTTTCCTCCCCTATGATCCGGTTTAGGCATGCAATTCAGATGAAGCATTAGTCGAGATGGGTTGGGGGTGGTGGTGGAATTTTTCATGGAAACTTGGATGTAAAGGTGATGTTTTGCAGGGGTGGTAGTGACAACCTTGATCGTTATTTTTACAGTATAGATGGATTTAGATCAAACTGTAAGAAGTAGTTGACCTGAAACACATCATGTAAAGAGGAAGTTTCTTGTTGTTGTTTGGGGTGTTTATTTTGGGAAGGAGTATTCTTGGGAGAGCTTATTGATGCTTCACTATACCACAGCTCACTGCAGCAGAGACGTTTGATGAAGCCCATCTCTTGCCTAAAACCATTTTCCACAGCTTTCTGATTGATTTTTCTGTAGGACTGTTTCAGTCCAGTGTAATTGGATGCTGGGATGACTGTCCTCCCACTGTGATACTTGATTTAGGACTCTGTCCTTCCTTTCTCTCTGATTAGTCTGTGTGGCCTAAGTGCTTCGTTGTCGAGAAGTTTTGTGCAGAAGCAGCATAGATTTGAGCTGCTGTGTATAGCTGTCGTTTTCAGATACAGCTAGCAGTTTAGTTTTCAGGTTTATTCAGGTTTCCTTGTACTTCCTGAAGACTTTCCAACTTTTTCTCCTATTTCCCTTCATCCTAACCCCGGGTTTTCTGTTGATTCAGATTTGTGTCTGCATGCCGGTTTACATTCTGTTCGAGACACACTATTGCAATACCAAAGAAGGTCCATGAACATGCACTGAGGGCTGGAGCAGCTCTGCTATGGAGGGCTGGACTGGGGCAGCCTGGAGAAGAGAAGGGTCCTTAAGGGGAGACCTTGGAGCAGCTCCAGTGCCTAAACGGGCTCCAGGAAACCTGGAGAGGAGCTTTGGACAAGGGATGTACAGACAGGACCGGGGAATGGCTTTAACTGCCAGAGGTGAGACTGAGATGAGCTCTCAGGCAGAAGCTGTTCCCTGTGAGGGTGCTGAGCGCTGGCACAGGGTGCCCAGAGAAGCTGTGGCTGCAGTGCTGAAGGCCAGGTTGGACACAGGGCTTGGAGCAAGCTGCTCTATGGAAGGTGTCCCTGCCCGTGCCATGGGTTGGAACTGGATGAGCGTTAAAGGTCCCTTCCAACCCAAACTGCTCTATGATTTTATACCTACTGAATCTGCTGGCTTCCTCCTTTTAAATCACAGTCTTTTAGACCTTCATTTTTGTGTTCTTAACTTGGCTGTCATCTTGCCTTTACTTCTGGAAACAGAGTTCTCAATAACACTGGATATAAAAGTGCGAAAAATTGCCGTGGTAGGTTTTTTTTAACCATAATAAGTTTGAATGCTAAGGGATGTTACTGAAACTGCAGGAGTTGTCCATCCCCATTCCCTGCTTCTACAAGGATAGTGTGCTACCCAGTGACCTATTTTAGCTGTAGCATTTGGAAACATCTAGGGAAGATTCAGACTTGCGTCTTCCTTTTCAAAACTGCTAGAATCAACGTCAGTCCCTTGGCTGTCACTGCCTCAGCCGTGGCTCTGTTTTGCCATTCTTTACCTCATTTGGCTGCCTTTCTCTCCCCTATCAATACTAGTGGATTTCCTTGACGTGACTCTTTTTCCACTGACCAGCCTGATGTGGTGAACTGTTTATTTCTAGTCCACCTTCCATCATTTTAATGTCAGTACGTCTGTGACATGTCCAGCATGAAGTTACTGCTGGAAAATAACTGGAGCTACTGTCTCCAAGATTGCTGGTTCTTTTGAGAGGTTTCCCATCGGAATATGGCAAGGATGATGAGCATCGCAGATGTTAATGGATAAAACACTACATAAAACCTTGTTTTTAATGTGGTACTGGAGTCACTATTAAACTTGCTTATTTCAATGTTTGTGTAACTTAGCTTATGTTTCCCTAGCTTTTCAGTCATTACACACCTTTAAATAAGGTGAAATTGAAATTACTATTTCGCTTCAGTAACGAGCACTTGTCAGCTGCTTTTCCCAAATCAGGTTGTGGGGACTTGCAGGAAAATAAGACTTGAGTACTTTTCATTGAGAAGCAAAATAACCCCAACACCTCGAACCCAAACCAACCCCCAAAACTTGAAGGGTTTTCTTGCTTAATGAAAACCAGAACAAAGTGAAGTGGAAAAATGACACTGTGCATTCCATGCATGGTTAGCCTCTTTGTGACTAGTTTTTCTGTAAAGCTTGCTTATTTTTAGTGAGCCTTTTTGACAGGTGCTGGAATTCCCTTCTCATAGTGTTTCTTAATATAGTGGACAATTCTTTGAAGATGCTTGGGTAGGAAAATTTGGGTGATATATAGGGTGGCAGTTGCGTCAGTAAGAGTATGGAAATGATTATCCATCAGTTTTAAGTACTTGAAGAGACACATTGGCCTCGGTGTCATTTATGAAGTGTCAGTCTGGTTTAATTAGGAAAAAGTTGTGATCCAGTAATAGCAGCTGTTGCTTCAAGCTGAAGTTCAAATTCTAACCTGGTGTAAGTCTGTGCTGCTGCTGAAAGAACTAATAGTGCTGGGCCCAAGCTAGGTTAGTGTGAGAATCCAGCTGGAAAGTTTTCTGGGAGCTGTAAGGAGCATCGTTCTTCAGTCCTCTTGCAGCATGCAAAAGAGAAATCTTGTGTCAGTACAAAGAAGGGGTGGCATGGAGGCTGGAGGTTAATGTCTCCCAGTGACAGTGCTGGTTGATATGACCTGGAGCACAAGTGTGATGAGGAGCAGCTGAGGGCCCTGGGAGGTTCAGTCAGGAGAAGAGAAGGCTCAGGGGGACCTGATCGCTCCCTACAACTGCCTGAGAGGAGGATGGAGCCAGGAGGGGGCTGGGATCTGATCCCATGGAACAAGACAAGAGGAAGTGGCCTCAAGCTGCACCAGGGGAGGGTTAGCTTGGGGAGGGTGCTCAGGCATTGGAACTGCTGCCCAGGGCAGGGCTGGAGTCACCATCCCTGCAAGTGTTCACACACTATGGGGACGAGGCCGCAGTGCTGTGGATTGGTGGTGGCCTTGGCAGTGCTGGGGAACAGTGGGACTTGGTGATCTTGAAGGTCTTTTCCAACCTAAATGATTCTATGGTTTGGCAGTTGTTTCAGAAGCTTGTCAAAATGGGCCTTTTTGGCATTGAAGTAATGCTGGCTTTTGGCTAGAAGTCATCAGTATTCTAATTACTGACTATACTCTGGTATCTGGAATGAAGGATCTCTGTCTGTATCTTAGATACTTTCCTCTGAAGAATTTAAGGCTTGCATAGTTGGAAGAGCAGCTTATTCTGTGGATATCTTTAGACTACAAATACTAAATGGAGCTATGTACAAATCATCTTGTAGGATTGAAACGTATTCCTAGGTAAAGGTTTAAAGATCGTGGTTTATGGATTCTGCATGTGTCTAAAGTTGTGGAGAGCTCAGGGAAGAGCCCAACTGGGTGCACAGCTCAGCTGGTGTCATGCATCACATCAACTGATGGCAGTGGATGCAGAACTCTGCTTTGGCCACGTGCTTTTGAGTTGATGCTTGTTTGAAGGCCTGGTTGTTGCAACTGCCTAGTGTGGTTTAGAATGAAGGCAAGTCTGTGTCCATCCTGTGAAAGAACAATGTAGGGTTTGTAAATGACACGTACATACAGTCTTGGCTTTAAATTGGTTGTTTAGGATGCATCTTTCAAAGCAAACATTTCTGGGAAATGGAAAAATCTTCTTTGTGTGTATTTTCAAATGACTCCACAAGTTTTTATTAAATGGGGGCTTCCACATATGCTAAACTATAAATAACTCCATGATAATCAGATGGATCTTACTTGGACTCCCATGTATCACTGAAGCTTTTCCTTTATGTTTTGTAAAGTCTGATGGCTAGAATTGAGATTTCAGGATGAACAAATACGTGAGAGACCAATTCCAACAGCAATGTGGAATCTGACAAGTACTCAAGCAATTTCTTCATGATGGCACATGAGGAGTGGGAAGCAACTTGCTGTGGGAAAGCAGCATGAGACTTCTTGAATTTAAACGTTGGGAGTTCAGCTAAAATCAAAATCCATGGTACTGCAGAGATGTCCTCCTATTCTCACTCTGGGAATGTAGGAATTATGTGCTGCTACAAAAGCAGGGAACTTTAAAATCCAGAGTGAAACTCCAAGCCTTAGAGTAGCATAAATCTTGAAATAGCAGATGAGGTGAGATTTTGTGGTACATTGCATTAAAAAGGCTAATTTAGAGGGATGCCTTTGCCCTGGAGTGGAGGAGAAATGGCATGATTTCTGTATTTTTCCTCAGCTCTTGGAGGCATGCACTGCTGACACAACTGTGGAGTAAATACGCAGTTGCTAATTTGGAGGAAACTGACTATTGACAAGTATTTATTCACCACTTTTCTGCTGCATCAGTGCCAGGCATAGCAGAAACCAATAGCTGACAGCTCAGCAGATGTTGAGAGAGAAAAGAGCATGTCAGATTTTCCCTAACTTACCAAGTCAGTATTTATTCTTTTACAGTGCATTTGACTGAATGATTAAGAGTTTAAGGGAGAGAATATTTATGTCCCCTCCTCCTTCGAAAAGGACTGTGCTTTCCCTGATTGTGCATCCTTGGATCTGGGCTTTGTCCTCCCTAGCTGGCGAGAATTCCAGAAGGAATCCTGGTCCACCTTCGATGTCTGTCCTTCATGGTCATCTGCTGCCAAACATAGCAAGTGTACCAGACAGGTCTTAGGATATCACCTTATCATCAGCTCTGTTTTCCTTTCAGCTTTGTTAAGTGTATGCTTCTGTTGTTGGCTCCAAAAGCAGCTCAGTTTTCCTCTAAGTAGTTATTAGAAAACTGAAGGGTGGTGACAGCAATTTGGAAGCAATGGCTTAGCACTTCTGCACAACTGTTCTCCTCACCATATTAAGAAGAGTGTAGTCTTGACAACACAAGCTTATTCCAAACTACCTCAAGCTTTTGTCAGAGATAAAATGTAGTTTGACAGCTATAGCGGAAGCTCTCTTATGGAAACAAAAGAATCTAACCACCCACAAGTAACTGAAGTATCAAATGTGTGTATTTTGCCAATGCTGCTTACAAGTGGAAGCAGTGTAGCCAGCAGAGCGCATCTCTGCCATCCTCTTGGTCCTCACTTGACTAGCACTGACTGCAGATGTCATTGCCCTAACTTTTCATTCCTTATTTGCCCCCAGAAGAGTACCACTGGGGTAAATCTGCAGAATTCTATCCAGCTACCTGTATCTTTCTTTTGACATTTGTGCCAGCTTTTATCTGAATGTAGTTTGTGTCGTGCTCCCTGCAATTACAAGTGATTCCAAAGACGCTGAGGAGAGAAGGCATCAAGAGACAAGGTGTAAGGTATTGAATGGAATTTGGGCTAGAAATCTTCAAAGGTAGTCCTCTGACATGTTTTTGTGGATAGCAAAATATCCCACCTGAGGTATTTTGAGAGCTCTCAGCACTTACGTCCAGCAGTTTTTACTGTGTTCATACATACATTTTCAAGGGAAGAGCTAATACAGTGTTGACTTCAAGTCAATCAAGGTGTTCTTTGTAGAGTTTTATAGACTTGTTAGTTTCCATGTAAATCAGAGCAATTCTTTCCTATCCTTTTGGAATTTTTTGTGATGTTCCTGCCTTAGATGTGCCAGTTGGATGGATTTTTTTAGCGGTTTCCTGCTTCATCTTTCTGTCCCAGTCACTGTCTTGTTATTTTCTCATCAGCTTGTGTGGATTTTATTTTTGCCCAAGTAATGAAAGATCCTACTGTGAATAATCCATCTGCGAGCTGTTGATTAATAGACTTTTCATTCTTGAGTCAGCAAACGTTAGAAGTGGGGTACTAGAAATGCTTTACAACTAATTGTCAATAGTAAGGTGCAGATGGCAAATGTTGCGTTCCTATATTTGTGGATTTTTTTTTTTTTTTTTAAATTCACATACCTGGGGAGGTTTTTAGTTCATAGATTTGAGGAATGTGATCAATTATATTTGTCACTGTATGTCTCCAGAGAGTAAGTCTGGCTCTGCAACTTTCTCTAGGCACATACTTTATCTAGAGCAAGCAGTGGTGGTCTCAGATGCGTGTTTCCTCAGCCTTCAAGAGAGGATCCTGCTTTAGCATCTTTCCATGACTCTTCTGGTTCCTCTTACTCTTACTTTGAAGCAGTGAGGGTTTTTTCCTTTCTTACAAAGGCTCTTTAATTTAGCTTTGTCAAAGCCTGTGAAAATGGAAGGTGTGTTGTCCTGGAGCTCTGCAGGTTCTGTCATTTTCAGTTGACTCCGTTAACCCAGTTATTTCACAGATAGCTTGTGCACTCACATTTTCCATGTAGGTCAGTTTTGACAACTCCCTGATGCTTGTAATGTCTCTGAAGCAGCATTGCAGTACAACTACAGCTTGAGCAGACAGTTCTCTTTTAACTAATAAAAAGAAGAAACAAAGTGAGGTGAGCTTTGGCCAGCACGGGCTGCTGATTGTGGGCTCATAATTCCATATAACCTTGGATGCCTAAGTGTCAAGTTGTCACATTTCAACTGTTGTTGGTACTCCATGTGGGTGAACCAGTGCCCTGAGGTGGTTTCTTTTCATCTGCAACATGTTGAAGAACCTGAAATGCAGAGAAACTTGATTTTGGTTCCTTGGTTTACTAGAATAGAATGTTCTTTTAATGTGCTGAAAACTGGCTTCCTTTGCCTCATGTTTAATTAAGTAATATCCTATTTATCAGCAGCAAAGCCTAGATACATAAGCAGAGAAAACATGACTTTTCATGAAGTGCCACAAATTCTTTGACTTATGAACTGTTGATGCTTGTTTTGTTGCAGAGAAGAGGTCTGGTTTTAAAAGCAGATTTTTATATTTGCCCTCCCCTCTTTTTGGGCACCTGTAGATTTGACTGTTCTTGTTTCCCCGGTGTCTTCTTTGCCACATTTTCCCATTCTCAAGCTGTGGTTTTGCTGGTTTGCTTCTTGCCTGACCATGCTGCATTGTGAATTCAAGTGGAAGTGGTGGGATGGAAGAAGGGAACCATTTCTATTGGCAGCAGCTAAAATCTCATCTGTGAAGCTCAGCCATTGTTTCATTGCCATTTATAATTGTCAGTTGTAGAAAGCTAAAACTACTTCTGCTTTGAGGGGAAATAATAGTACTTGAACAAGGCTTTCTAGAATCTGTTGCAATATTCTTCTGAAGTACTTCCCTGCTTTTAATGGCTTTTCTAAATTATTTAAATGGCATCTGTGACAGGAAGGATATACCAGGATTCTGTCCCCAGCCACTTCACATTTAAGATTTGCTCTAAGCAAGTTGATTGAATTGTCTTACTGTATCTGGAATGCTAAAATCTTGTTGCTGTTGATGCAGTTGCTGATGGGCAGAAGCAGATTCATCGCTGGTAGACTTCCCTGTTGCTCTGTTTTGTGAGGATCAGCTCTGTGACTCCAACAGATGTTGCTGCCATAATTTATGCTCCAAATGCAAGTTGTGAAATGGTGGAGCTTTGGCTTCCTTTCCTTTATAAACGTCTGTAAAATGCAAAGTTGGACTTCTGGCAGGGTTTCACATGACGCCGTCCTACATAGCGCTGGAGCTGTGTGGGAGCAGCTGTGTATTATGGTGCTGCTCCCAGCCCTCCTCCTGATGGGTTTCATTTGGATGTTCTTGTGTGTTCATGGAAATGTTGGTTCATGTTTTGTAGTGTGCTGATGACAGGAACTAGCCTGCATGAAAGCTTCTAAAATCAGACTTCAAATTAAAAGCGTCTTGAAGTCTCCATTTTTTGTGGTCGTCTGTAATGACATGGCAGAGCATCGCTACCCATCGGCAAGAGCACGGTTGCATCATGCCATTTGGAGTAGTTCAGGCTCTTTGATTATTCCTGTAGTTTCCCTTCTGTATCAAAGCAAAACCTGTGTATTAGAGAACATCAAAGCCCATTGCACGTTAGCATAAAGCTTGCAGGTGCTGTCTTGAGCATAACTGGTCATTGTGGAAGGATGAAAGAAGATGAAATACATTATTTATTTCTTCTGACAAGCTGTTTACCCCTCTTTGAGTCCTCAGCATTGAACTGGTGGGATTGTATTTTTAAGCAAATCACAATCATTAGAATTTATAAAATGGAAAATATTCCATGAAAAAAATGGTTCATCTGCTAAAAATAGAATATGCTCTGGGGCCCTGAACACCAGAGGGATGTGGAGCCATTGGAGCGAGGCCAGAGGAGCCATAGAGATCATGCGAGAGCTGGAGTCAGGCTGAGAGAGCTAGGCTGGCACAACCTGGAGAAGAGAAGGCTCCTGAAGGGGAGACCTTGGAGCAGCTCCTGTGCCTAAAGGGGCTGCAGGAAGCCTGGAGAGGGGCTTTGGACAAGGGATGTATGGACAGGACACGGGAATGGCTTTAACTGCCAGAGGGGAGATTGAGATGAGCTGTTAGGCAGAGGCTGTTCCCTATGAGGGTGCTGAGCGCTGGCACAGGGTGCCCAGAGAAGCTGTGGCTGCCCCATCCCTGCAGTGCTGAAGGCCAGGTTGGACACAGGGGCTTGGAGCAAACTGCTCTAGTGGAAGGTGTCGCTGCCCGTGGCAGGGGTTGGAACTGGATGAGATTTAAAGGTCCCTTCCAAGCCAAACCAGTCTGGGATTTTGTGAGTTTTGAAGAACAGCATTTTTCTGTTGAATTTCTTTGGAATAATTCTTTGGGGCTACCAAATGTGCTAAATACTCCTTTACCTCAGAGAAGAAACGTAATGTTGGCTACCTTTATTCTGATAAAGCAGTAAAGCAACTGCAGCTTTTGTTGGACTGTTTGTATCAAGTAACTCTAAACATGTGGTCATATTCTCAGCAGTGCAATTGACTGTCACAGGGCATGAGCATGAAATACTGTTTGTCTGGTAGAAAGCCAAGTTAATGTTAATGAAGAATAGAAAAGCTCTGGCGATTTCTGCAAGAGTAATTTCTTTGTCATTTGATGAAGAAGTAGGAAATAAAACATGCAGACAGCGCACTGAGAGCATTCAGTATTGGTTAGTGGTCTTGGTCACTTCATGTATTTAATGACCTCTGACATAGGGTCATACATCTAGGAGTGTAAGTCATGCTTTTCATTTCAGGGCTTGGATTTTAGAAAATAAGGTTCTATAAACAGTAGAAAACCGATCCTGGATTTTCAGGGTGACGTGGAATCTAGGAGATGTAGTGTGGTTCATTATCAGGAGATGTAAAATGTGAATGAGGAAAGAGCTGTCTCCAGTAGGAGTTACATATGAAGCTGAAAGCTGGGTTGGGCTGGGCTGTGCTTGTAGGTATTTGACTAAGAATGTCAGAGGCTGAAAAATTGGAGGAGGTTGGAAATGTGCCACAAGAATGAACAGTGAGAAATGCAGCACCAGTATGACTTAAGGAGAACAACTCACTTCTGTTGTCAGAGGTAAGATATGCTTCCAGTTTAAATTGCTTAGAAAAATCAAGCCAGAACAAGAGTCAATGGATAGAAATTGAACTGGAAAAAACCCCCAACTGTCGTGGTTTCAGACGTCAATCAATCTGCCTGCCCACTCACTCCTCCCACCTTCTTCCCCCCACTTCAAGGGGGTGGGGGGGGAATGGGAAGAGGAACCGACAGAATGCAACTCCCACGGGTTGAGATAAGAACCATTCAGTAACTAAGGTATAACACAAATCACTGCTGCCACCACCAATAACAACAATAACCAGAGAAAAACAAGGG
>JASSUY010033130.1:0-28212 GCA_032466535.1 Forpus xanthops
GGAACTTCTCCTGACTGCCAAGATTTTTCAAATGTGATGGACAGTGGCTTAGCAACTTCATCTGCCAGCTCCTTCAGGAACCACAGATGGATTTCATCAGGTCCCATGGACTTGTATACGTTCAGGTTCCTAAGATGGTCTCGTACCAGATCCTCTCCTACAGTGGACCCAAGGTCTTCATTCTCACTGTCCCTGCATCTGCCTTCCAAGACGTGGGTGGTATGGTGAGAACATTTTCCAGTGAAGACTGAAGCAAATAAATCGTTAAGAACTTCAGCCTTCTCCATATCCATGGTAGCCATGTTTGTGTAAATCCAGTAATGCCATTTATATTATCTGACCTTTACAGAGTTGGCTTATGAATTGTTACAAATAACTTCTCTTAATATGGAGTCAGTGTGCAAGTGGCTCTTATAATGGTTCAGAAACAATCACAAACTAATTTCCTAATGATAATTCCTAGGATATTTGAATAAAAAGATGACTGTATTTGCATATCTCCCCAGAAGGAAGTAATCACCCTGAAAAACACTCTGGTTTGCAAACTGCATTAGTCAATGACTTTAGCACAGTCGCTTTTGTGAGAAATTATGCTAATACATGTGGAAGATTTCATTTTCCTTAAAAAAATAGTAAGCACAGTGAGACAGAACAGTCCAAATGGCCGCAGAGAGATATGCTGTCCTGAGTAACTGATTGCAGGATGTATTCAAATACATCATGCTTTGTTAGGGGAAAAAAAATTAGGCAAGTTAAAAGCAGATACAGCTGTAGCTTAGTCTTCAATCAACAAATAGCAGCCAGGATTTAATTAGAATCTGCATGCACTGTGTTACTTGCAACATGCACACATTTAGGACTGACTGCACTTAGCTGCTGTAAAAATAAGCACCTCTGAAATACCAAAGACAGCTAGAAAACAACTCAAAATCTCACATACCATTACAAACAGCAGCACAGCAGATGAGTGGGGCTGCCACGTGCAGCTGAACAGCTCAGGCATGAGCTCTAGCTCCAGCCATAGGGCTGGAGAAAGTTCCCACTCCACAGCACTGTGAGGCCAAAAGATCCCATATACCTGCACAATCAATAGGGTGTGAAAATAATGCAATAATCTCCAGGTCACATATCCCAAATCCTTGTGTTTTATATTTTTTTCTTTGTTTATGGGTAAGCATTTCTAGCCTAACTTTTGTGCAATGAGGGAGACATGGAAAATGACGTCCCTTGGGTTCCCAGTGTTGCCGACCCACAAGATGTGCAGCCCCATCACAAGCCATCTGGAGTAAGCTTCAGAGCTTACACCCAGTGTTCACTCCTTAACAAGTGAGACAAAGTTTGTGAGCACAGATTGTTCAATATTTCAGCAGTGGGGATGTGATGTCTTTGCCAATATCCCAAGTTCTTAATTACCGTCTTTGAAAGTTGTATCTGTTTGAATAACACCATCAAGCTATGCTTTAAACCAGCTTTTTAGTCAAAAGAAAATGAAAATATTCTCATGTCCATGAAGAATGCCATTAACTGAAAAAAAAATCATGAGAAAGACTCTCTTGAATGAAGCCTATGGTCTGGTTTGTGAATCTTTAATATGCATTTCTACAGCTCTGTTGAACACTCAGCAAATTCACATTCTCTTTGACAGAGTAGACATCATCATGAAGTATTTATAACAGCCAAGCAAAATAACCATATTTCCAGAGGTCTTAATTCACAAACTTTTTTGGAAAGTAATGGCCTTTTAATGGAGGTTTTGAGGAGTCTGCTCCAAAATCCTAATCTTTCTGGTTTACACTATTAACAGAGATCAATAATAAAATGGAAGTGCAATTATACTGTGTTGTTTTTTTTTTTTTTGTTCAGTGGAGAATACCTGCATCTATAAGAATATGTGTGTAAACTCTGCCTGTTCTGTACCTCTCCATTATTTATGAGCATGGAGGATAACCAAGTACCAGGAAGGTCTGGGGCTGCTCAGCCCTATTGAGGCAGGAGGAAAGAGCAAACACGAACACACTCTTCTGTTGTTGAAACTCAGCCCGTCCTCTGGGCATGTCCTCAGCGTGAGGAGAATAGCCTGTTCTTCAAAGCAAATGGCTTTGATCCTCCAATTGATAAAGATCACTACATGCCACCACCGACAGCCTTCTACTGTACGGGTGTTTCAGTACAGCTACATTTCTTTTCCTAAACCAGTAATATTTAAGTGAAAAAAAAGCACTACAATAAGACACTATTAATGTATATTCCTTGCAATCAAATCTAACTTCCCCTTGTACATAATAACTCTCTTCATGCTGCCAAATGCAGATTTCAGAGTGGAAACGACAAAATGCTCAAACTCCTCTCTGCTGCTATGGTTTCTCTGCCTTTTCTGTACAGACCTTTGCAAGGCTGGCTGATGCTTCACTTCAGCCAGCATCACAGCCATTTCAGCCAAACACGATTCCAGGTGCTGGCTTCAAGTGCTCACATCCCTCCTCATCTTCCATCAAGCCCACTTCTGACAGAAAGCCAGGATCAAATATCACTGGTTGTCTCTGTTTAGACTTTTGCAAATGCCAACACAGGATGGGTTTGGTGGTTTGGTTTTTGTTTTGCTTTCGTTTGTGGTTTGGTTGGGTTTTTTCTCTTTCATGTCCACAGGTCTTTATTTTTAAAAAAAAAATAATTTTTTGCCCATCTTTGGTGACAAATTCATGTGTGTCACTTGAGTGCCTTGTTTGATAGCTTTTGAACAAGGATGGAGAGATGCTTTTGAAAGAAGACGCTTTGAAATGAGATATACTCCTTGTGTCCACTAAAAGGAAAAGACCCTTGTTGAGTTTATGATTGGGCTTCTATTCAAGGAAACATTATTTTACAGACTCCAACTTTCAAAAGCCTTTATAAGGTTTATTGCAGCACACTGGAGAACACTCATTCTCTGGCTCTCGGAGGAAAAGTCTTTGCCTCACTGATTAAGGTGAAATATTTCCCCTTTCACCAGTACTTGGCGGTAGCACCATCCAGGGTCTCGGCTTCATGAGTCCTCTTTAGAGCCACATCAAAAGAACAAGTGCGGAAAGCTTCTGTGAAAGACTAACTCACATGCTAATGAGTTATTAGCACAGGGGAGCATTTCAGAGCTAGTCTTGTAGCCATGGTGAACCGTTTTCGTCAGGTCTATGTTAGTTTGCACCATTAAGGAGAGTTTAATTGAATGCATGCTGATTTAGGCCAGACTTTATGTTTCAAGCTATCTGCTAGGCAGCATCCACAAACACAACCCTCCTTTTGACATTTAGAAGTCATTAACCCCAGCATAAATCTTACTACAGCTCAAAGGCAGTTATCTCCACTACCCAAAAGGATGCCCCATTATAGACAACATAGGTTTGTTTTTCTTTCAGATGACAATTTCCATAATGGAGTATTTAAGGTCCAGTCCAGACTGCAAAGGCCACAAGAGAGAGACCACAACTGGTTTTATTTAGTCTGGAGAAGAGAAGGCTCTAGGAAGACCTTAAAGCAGCTGCTGATGCCTAAAAGGGCCAACAAGAAATCTGGAGAGGTTGTTTTGACAGGAGTATGTAAGGTCAGGACAAGGGGAGAATGGCTTTAACCTGCCAGAAAGGAGACTGAGATTAGATATAAGAAAAAAGTTCTTCCATGAAACTCTCAGCCCTGAAGCTGCCCCCTTGGTCTGCTCTCTTCATATTTCAGTATTTGGAATCATTAGCTTTCTCATTAGAGACTCAGAAAAGTAGGGGGGAGATGAGATTCTCCATTTTATGCATGATTTTTTTCCTTTCATGTAGTGGGAAAAGTCCTGTTTGTTGGAGGATACGATCCTTGGAGAGACACGTGAGAGACTGGGGCTGCTCTTGGACCCTTCCTTCTCCAGGGCCTTGGTGGTAACTGAGTCCTATTTTTGTCCCTCAGAATACCACAAATATTTCAGGCTTCTGGGCAATCAGCTCTGTCTACTATAAATTTATAAGCCTCAGGGATACAATTTGCTGCCATTAAAGTTGTTGGTTTTAACTGTGATTTCAGTGGCAGGAAGATGAAAACCCAACAAATGTAAGGGCCTTATCCAAGCATCTACATTTTATAAGTCACTTGATATTTTTCATTTTAAATTTCTCCAATAAATGTGGCTTGCTGGTCAATTTAGCAATGTAAGTGCTTCTGATGAGTTCTCAGTGAAAGACAAATAAGCAGGTTTCAGCAATACGAGTCTTAATGTTTCATAGAAATTACAAAAAAATCAGAAGTGAGCGTTGCTTCCCACTAATTGCCAGTTTACAGTCATGTTCCCATTGCTTCCTTAAGGAGTTTCACCATTCATACCTTTAAAAAATACAGGAGAAACTTAGAGAAGACAGTAGCTATGATTGATTGAACACAGAGATCTGTAAAAAAAGAGAGAATAGAGGAAAAAGCAAGCAGTATCTCTCAGTTTCTCTCAGTTTTATGGGCAGCAGAAGACTCAGCTGCTGACATTACTGAAATACATTGCCTGTAGGCAAAGATTTCCATTACCAGCATATCAGTCACATGGGCAGGGAAAGAGATAAAAATATGGTCCTTTGTACAATGTTGAGCAGAGGTAATTAATTGGAGATCGATTCAGAAGTTATCTAACTCCTTTTAAGTTTACAGTGATAAAATCATGACAGATGAGATGGAGCAGGAGAAATTCCAGCCTGGCCGGACATGAAATGAGTTCTGTGTGCAGGAGCAGCCAGTCTGCCCTAAGAATTTCCCAAGCATTTCCTCATAGGTATTGCAGGTAATTCTTCATTTAACTTTCAGTAGCAGCACTTCTCTCTCCATTTCATCTGTGGAGCCTGTTGCAGTGTTGATGCTATAGCAGTATTGCAGGGAACAAAGGTGGAGGGCTGAGGCTGCAGCCTCGTGCCTTGTTCTTCTGAAACGAGATTCTTTAAAGCATGTAAATGGTAATTATTTATATACCACCTTTACAATCCACATATTTTTTTTCTGTCTATACAATTTTTCCATCCTCTGAAAGGTGATCCAATTAATGCTGTTATGTCACTAGATCATCCTGCCCCTACTCATAATCCTTATGGACAAATTGGTACCGTTTACTTCTATTTTTTCAGCACAGTATCCCTGACTGCTGCCAGGAAAAGAATTATTTCAGAGGATTACTGCAGTGTCTGCTCTGCAAGTTCAGCCTATTCCTTCTCTTCCTTTTTTACCACACTGCTTTGCTGACTGTGAGATCTTCTAAGTGGGAATTCCCCAATTAACAGTGTTCTCATTGCTTCTCACAAGCCACCCAGGGCCCTGGTTTCACCATCCTGAAATATTCCCTTTTATACCCACTTTTCATCCAATTAGGTATCAAGAAACATGACAGGCAGAGAAGCATCCCTGCTGATGGTGATACAATGGAGCAAACATCATGTCAGATGTCTGCAGGTCAGGTGCGCACTGCTTGTCTCCAGGACTAGGATGAATGTGTGCATCTGCACATGCATTTGGAACCTGGGTATCGAAACTAGATCTAGAAATCCTGCTGCAGGATTTAGTATTTCCATTGCTAATTTTTGAGGTGTAGCAACAAAACAGTAACTTTTAAGCCTGATACGCAGAAATGAAGAAGAATGAAGACTGACCAGGTACAAGTGGGAGAATCACACTATAATGACCTTCCCTGAGCCCTCTGAATACCTTTGATAATGCTAACAAAAGTAATCCTAACTCTTGCATTTTGTCTAAATGATAGTTCTTCATATTCAGATGTTTGTTATGTCTTGGTGCATCAACTCCTAAGGTCTAACAGCTCAGAGCACATCTCTTAGGTTTTACCAGGATGCAGGACTATGACGTATGAATAAAGGAAAATCTTTTAAAAGTTAATTTTTTTGCCAAATCTTGAGGAAAACACATGAAGAGAAGAGCTTGGCTCCTTCGCAACTTACAGTGTTGGTGGCAGTGGAGGCAGCTTCTGTCCTGTGTAAGCAAAAAAAGCCTTTTTCTGTTTTGATGTGTATTTCTGCATTTTGAACTGTGCATGAAAATACAGAATATCAAACTACCTTTCAAATCATTGCAATACCCTACCATATGCTGCCAGACCAAATATAGCCATTCTTTTGTGAATATAGAAGTGTTTTGCAGCTATAGATAATAAAATTGTCTCAGACAGAGCTAACCACATCTCTCAAGAGGCAACAGAGTCATTACAACCCTCTAACTCTATAGATTCTTATTTTCATTAGGTTTTTATTTAATGAAAGAATAAACCTCACACACTTCAGTGGCACAGCACACTCACACATAGTTAGCACAGAAGCAGAGCCCCAGGGGATTATATTTTATATCAGAGATCAATTTGATTTTGCAGCACACCCCCATTCCATACTCTTAACCAAAATCTGCTGATAATTATATATTTCAGGTGGGACACTGCAGCTATGAGCAATGCTGGGCACAGGATATGACAATATTTTATAGTCATAGTCCATAATGCATTATAATCCATAACTGGTGAGACACAGATGGATTCCCCACCTCACAGGTAATCCTGCGTCTTCTGCCTGGTGAAGTGATTGGAGGCATTGGAGGTTTCTGTGCTTCTTCCATGGAGGGTTGGAGCTCTTTTGATGGCGTGGAAGCTGTGCTGATAATTTCCTTGAGTCTCATGTGCCATTTGAGCTCTACTGAATGCACCACAGCCCATAATATGCATCCCTTGATGCACAACTGCCCTGCATCCCTTCTGGCAGCCCCTGCTGGTGCCTTGCTCAGTTAACACCTTTTCTCCTTCACTGATAAACACAATACTTGGTTTTGGTTTTATTTTCTTGGCAAGGTCTCAGGCAGGGCTAAGAAATGGGATTTTCCTGGCATCCTGGCATTTGTCATTGCAATAATGTCAGCATAGTGTAAGGGACTTTCCGAGTGTTTGCCCAACATAGGCGACCATACAACCTGGATCGCTTGGTAAGAGATGAACAGCTATTTTCTACCACTATCAAGGCTATAAGTAGCAAAAGGAATCATTTGTGCACTTGGAGTTGGCTTCTAAACTCATTTAATGGGCTGCAATGGGGTCCACTAGTGAGAAGTGAATAGGAAGGCAGGATCGAGCCTCCTCTCCTTCCAGTGCTCAAAATGAGAGGAAATCAACATTGGGTATGTTTGCACACCTATTAGCACTCCATCAAGAAGGAAGTAATTTTAAATATGAGAGGTTGCAGGAAACTCCTTCCTCTGTTACCACAGAAAAAAAGATAAAAGGTGAGTTTGAAGAGAAAAATAAGTTTCATTTAACCTAACAGTACAAAGTGAATGAGAAAGCTTTAACCTATTGATTCTGGGCTTGGCATAAAGTGTCGCAATGATCCTTTTCAGTGCTCTGAGGCTGTGTATTGAATTAAAGAAGCATTCAGCATACTGGCACTGAGTCTCTGAAGCTCTTTTCTTTCAAATGTGTGCTTTCTTTGGCTATTATACAAAATGTATGCATTGTTTCCTTGCTAGCAAACTGTCTGAGCAAAATGCTTTCCAACATGGAAATTATTAGCCATGTTATAATGAAATTATTCTACTGTGGTCAGGAACGGATTTCAGAAAAAGAGCATTTGCTCCTATTCTCATCATTCTTTGCAATTTCAAGGCACTGCATCCAGCATTAACCTAAAGGGAAACATGGCACATGCTGTGGACCCCACTTCAGCCCCTGCCCTGCAGAAGCAGAAGCTCCACTTCTGTGGCTGTCCAGAAACAAACCAACCACAAACTCCACATTTGTTTCCCTATTTACTCCCGATAGGAAGCTGTTTTCCAAAGAGTGTGTGTTTAGGTGGAAGCACCTTGAGCAAGCAAGCAATTAGGAAGGACCAGCCCATAGCATCCGCTATTGCCAGCCATCCTGCTCCTGAAGGCTACGAAAAAGCACCTACCAACAGCAAAATCAACCTTTTTATTTTCCCTTCTCCTTCCTAACATGTAATGTCTCCAAAATCACTTTATTTTAAAGTTTCAAGGGAAAAAAGTGTCTTCATGAGTGAAGACTTCGACCATCACAATTTTAACTCAATTTTTATGGCCGAGCTATAAAGTGCTGGGTAATGGAAATGCTGACAAACCTTTACCCACAGTGGTCCCAGCTGGCCCCTCTGCTAATAAATCACAAGAAATGAGGAGTAATCAGGAATTTCTGATTCACCGAGGCTCTGTGTCTTCTCAGCACTGCTGCATGTGACTTTTTTCCCCAGCTTCTATCTTGACCCAATGGTTGGAATGTTTTAGATTACTGTTGGGTTTGGCTAAGACTTTATATTGTGAATATTTTAATGTGTTTGAATCTTTAATACACCAGCGCTCAGCTTAGCTCAGGAAACCTGAAAATTATCCTGTAGTAATGACACAGCTTTCACAGAAACGTTGTTATGTGATGTACCAGCAAAATAACAAGCTTAAATTTGTCATAGTACTGGCTGCACGCTTGCAATCAATTTAGCTTTGTACAAATGCAAAAATATTCCCTCGGGAATGTGTGAAATATCGGACTTTTACAGTGCTTATGGAACATTATAAAGGGATCAAAAGTGACCAAAACGACATGTACATGGATGTTTTGCTGCACAGTCCATTAAAATGTACCCAGAGTAAAATGCTTTTGGCCAAAAAAATAAAAACATTTTAATACCCTCAGGAAAACTGGAAAAAATGGGGAACATCCAGTGTTGCAGCAGGGAATTTACAGGTTACCAAGGTAGAGTCCAGCACATCCAGGCACTGGCACTCAGCCATGGGTACCTCAGCTGCCCAGTGTATGCTAATGAGTTTCATTATTTAATAATAAACAGCAACGTTTAATTAGTGCAGCCATTGCTATGCATAAAATACTTTAATTACACTGAAGGCTGGTAGAAATAAACCAGTTTAGGATGAAGCAGACTGGGAGGCTCAGCTCTCATTTGTGCACTGAAACGTGGCCATCAGCAGAGACAAAGACAGGGTTTTGCTCTTAGTGTCTTCACTCACAGGTTAATTACACACAGAAATCACTTTGGTTTGGGTTTAAATTGGGGTTTGGGGGGAGCATTCTCAATTTCATCTTGGTTGTGTGGACCAAAGTTTGTCACTGCTGTTGGGTGACAAAGGGCATCCCCAGGAGCCTCAGAAAGCCCCTCTCTGCATGACCATGGGCCCTTTTCTTGGTGCGCAGGAAAGAGTTTGGAGGAAATGACTGAAGATTTTTAGTGCAACAATTTCCCGCTATTGGGAAACTTGGGCCTTACCCCAGATTAAACCCCTCAGACAATCAGCAAAGGTGCATGCAGAAAGAGCAGAAGTAGCTGCAGCTGCTCTCATGGCCACTGTTTTAAAACATATCGGCTGAAGACAATCCACGTGTTCTGCCACAGAGGCTGACTGAAGCCAGCCCTGACGCTGCACAGTGATGGTGCAGGCTCAATTCACAAGCCAGAAATTCAGCCCCGTTGTTGGCTTGCACCCTGCACACCAGAGCATGCAGCGTCCCTGAAACCATCCATGTTGCCTCAAGTTCCTTCATCTTTCCTAACACTTTTTCTCCTCCAAAATGCATCTTCAGACCTGCCCCCATTTTCAAACAGGTTTTCTTCCCCATCTGCAGGGCAGGACATGAGGCAGGACAAAGCATGGCTCCAGCCTTCATCTCTAGCATCCCTTGCCCAGTCACTCACTTTCAGCTCAGGAGGTGTCTAAGTGAGAGGTTTGTACTTTTCTAGGGTGATCCATCTGCCATGGTGTTCCAGGAGGAGCACGTATGAAGCCACACATAAATAGAGCCTTGTGTCACCACCGGTGGAGACATTAGTCCTCGGTACCCACACAGCAGATGGGCTGGAGGAGTCCCATCAGCATCCATGGTGCTGCCAGGCAGCTAAGTGGTTGCATGTGTTGTCGCTACACAGGAGTGTAATTGTGGGACACTGCATGGTGCCGGCTAAAAAGGTGATGAAGAGGTTGAACTGGCATGAAACTACATCTCACCATTTATTCCTGGCTGGATAAACTGAAGAAGGATGTGAGCCCTGGGATGGAGCCTGCCAGAAACTGTCCCTTGGGTTTTCCTTCACTCTGAAGTCTGCGCTTGTACAATCCCCTGCCCCAAAACTGGGTGTCCCCAAACCCAGGAGGATGCTTTAGTGCGCAGGAGTGGAAAGTGTCTTCCAGCTTTGTTTTTTGTTTGATTTTGTCTGGAACTTTTTTATAAAGAAAAAGTATTTTATCAGTTCACAAAATCTTTCATGGTCAGTTTTATTCCTTACATTGCTTTTCTCAAGGCAGCATTTTGAAATGTTGAAAACTTTAAGTTTGCCTTTTCTAAATGTAAAGTTGACATTTAAAGAAAAGAAACCCATCACCCCCAAACCCAACCCAAAATACTTCTAGCAAAAACATGTAAAAAAATACATTATGATGAAAGCACCTGAAAGAAACTGAATATTTTTAACTTCATTGTATGTGCCAGGGACATTTCAAGACCTTAAAAACTATCACCTGGCGAACCCCCTTATGAGGCTGGTGTCTAGAAATGTGGGATATGGTGAGAAATGTCTGTGATAGCCATATGTCTCAGGTAGCCCCCGGCTGTGTGCTGGACATGGAGCTAGCACTGACGGCTGTGCATTTGTATATCATGTCCCATGCACCCGGGAATCCACAGCTTTGCCAGCAGATGCAGAGGTCACACCAGTTCTTCTGGTTCCTGCCGGGATGGAGACTGGGGAAGGAAGGACACAGATTGCTCATCACTGTTGCATACACATTAATTATGGAAAGCTTCTGACATCCAGGCTGCACATCCTGGCACAAAGATGTGCTGGGCTGAGCGACTTCATGGAAGTCACCACAGGCAGCTATGCTGGGAGTGGAGCAGTGGCAGCATCCACCTCCTGCTCCTCCTGCCCAGCAGGGGAGGAATGGCTGCAGAAACCAGGCCAGCATCCCAGAAATGGGGATCTGCACATCCCAACTGGCCGCTCTTGCCTTGTCTGCATTTTGCTCAACCGCAGGGCCAGACCTGCAGAGTAGATGAGTCCTCAAAATATGAGGCTGTGCCTGTGTCCATTTCACCTCTGAGGAAATAGCACATGTAGCTTGAATTTCTTCAAAGCCTTCCCAGCTCTCATGGTTGCATTCTGCTGCCCAAGGCCATTCATAAAGAGGCAAAAATGGCACTGGAAGAAAATCTGTCCTTTCCCTATTGCCTGTTGTGAGTTGCCACATAAGTCACAAAAACAAAAACAAAAAAAAAAATACAACATTAAAATAAATTACAAATGTCTGGTCTTATAACAAATTCTTATTTTGCAAGTTTGAAAACTTCAGTTCCTTGTGGAACGCATTTTCTTCCTGGAACTTTGTGCTTCAGCCTTTATTCATCAGAACTGTTTTAGCCTTAATTTAACACTATTCTGTTGCTGCTTTATGGATGAGAAACACATTGCTCTCTCCCCTGCTTGCATCTGCCATGAAAACAAAAAGAACATACTCTGCACCTGTCCCTGCTTCACAACCAGCTGAAATGAAATCCAATTCAACGGCAGCTGAACAAAGTGCGAGCAATGACTCAGTATGGAAATAAGACTTATTTCTTTTTACTCTATTATGCAGCAGCACAAGAGAGCGGGCATGCTTTCTTGTACTGCGATATATATGGTGAGCCTATTTCACAATCTTCTTCCAATGCTTTCTCAACACTTCTGAGACAAAAGGAAAAAAACTTGCATTTCTCTCCTGCGCATGATACTGATGTACATCTGCTCTGTTCGTTATTAACGTTTTAAAAACTTTAACTAGGCATAGTTAAAATACAAGAAAATGGAACAGAAATAGAGGAAATGTCTCAAGTGCCCAGGCTACAGTCAACTTGCACTTGAATTTTCCTCGTATTCACAAAACTTTAAAAAGAAACTTGTTTAATAGGGTCTTTGATTAAATAAAGCTTGGTTTAAGAGAGAGATGGTTTCTTCAGAAGCTGTGGATTCTCCATCCCTGAAGGCTGTCAAGACTTGGCTGAGCAAAGCCCTATCTGACCTGGGCTGGTGCTGACAATATCTGGGTGCTTAGTAGGATGCTGGACTGGATGAGCCCCACGGGTCCCTTCCAATCAACATTGCTATGATTTTGACTTCCTGCTGCTGCTATTATAAATAAGGTTAAATCAAAACCATTGTTAAGTGTGAGGGTTATAAATACCATGGCCTTCATGTGGTGCTGATGGTTATTATCCACCAAATTCCATCTGCATTGCAGATGTGGAATGCTGAGTGGCCTAGCCACTTAACTCAAATTGTAGGTTGGAGCTTTTAGGCTTTAGAAAGCCAAGGTTAATTTACTTATGATGACTAGATGATGGTGCTGCTTATCATTATCCTTGTTGTAAGAATATTCCAATGGTCCATTCAAAAGTGGGAGCCTGGTGAGGTGGACATCTTCCAGACACACAGAATAAGTTTCTTCTTTTACAGGAAAAACAACCCTGAAGCTACTCTTTCCCTTCAAAATCAGATGAAGTGTGGTGGAAGCTAAAAAGTATGTGAACACAACAAACAGACCAGAGAGAGTACTGGTGAAAGGTACTTTGGTGCATTTACATCTTTGTTTGCCTCTGCTACTGAGTTTTCAATGGAAAACAGCCCTCCTTTAGAAAAAAAAATGTAAGGCAGAGAGAGAGATCACTGGAAAAGAAACTGGTTATGACCACAGATAAAGCAGGACACAAGGAGAGAAGGCAGCAAGAAGCAGAGAGAGCAAGTGAGGAGCATCTATCTACACAGGGGGGTGTTTGTGGTGTTGGGGTTTATGGTGTGGGTGGGAAGCCAGCAGAACAGAGCGGATCTCAGTATACCTGAGAAAACCCAACTGCCAGGGGTGGGCGAAGGCTGAGTCAAGAGGG
The DNA here is from genome assembly GCA_032466535.1 of Forpus xanthops. Lineage (NCBI taxonomy): Eukaryota > Metazoa > Chordata > Aves > Psittaciformes > Psittacidae > Forpus > Forpus xanthops. Next base: position 12,917 of record JASSUY010033130.1, read on the forward strand.
CCATGCAGCTCCCTAGGGCCTGATGCAAGAGTAGCAGAGATGCTCAGGAGTCCTCCCTGCTCTGACTTTACGTGATTTGAGGAAGAAACTGCTTGGAGATCACATTGCCTCGTATCTGCTCACCAGGTTTTGACTAGGAGAGCAAGTACAGGGCTCTGCTGCTCTGGCCCTCCTCCAGGAAAGACCTTCAGTGATGGGGAGGTGAAGCACCATGCTAAATTTTCACTTCTGATTAACTTCAACCATATCTCAGTCCACATTAACATATTCATTTTGCTTTAACCATTCATACCTTCCCCTGGACCTTAGACTTAAAATAGAGCTTTCAGATTCTGTCTGGGAATCCTAACTGCAGTGTTACACCCATGGATTATGTGTAGCTCTACTAGGAAGCACATCCATATGCACCACAAGCCTACTACCTGTGAAATGAAGGTAAGTGCAACACATTGAAATAGTTCATCTGGAAACATTTCAACTCTAAGGATGCTGGGGCAAAAACTACGGAAACTTTAAAGAACTATGGAAACTTCCATAAAAAAACCTACTAATATCTGCTGTCCATCTGCACCAATCTAGGTTCCTCCTGAATTCAGTTTTATATATTCACTACCTTTCAACAGAAGTTTAGCTCTTGAGACTTTAATCTGTTCCCTCTCTTAAACAAAATCCGTTTTGTTATCGTGAATAAATCAAATGCATTCCCAACCACAGTAAACACAGCAATTATTTTTTTTTTTACTGCATAATATAGCTATTTAAAAAGTGCTAATTGCTTCTTTTGGAAAAAGTGCCTGAATGTTCCCGTTCCAGCACAGAACAAGCAGCCTATATACAGTGTCATCAAGGTTGTTTATCTTCCCTGCTCCTCTATTCTTGATATTCTCCATTTCAGTTATTCTGAAGCATGGCAGGCTCCATATAAAATGGGTAAATGATCTGAAAAGTAGCCCTTTCAGAGTTGAGCTGAGTGTAAAACAGGAAGCAAAACAGTCTTTTTACTGCAATTACATCATCCTCACGTGGAAAGCCGTGGAAAGCCTCATGACTTGCTGGTCTCACTAACAGGTAGTCTGCATCCCTCAGAGAGGCACTGACACAATTATTTCTCTTCCTATTTGCAAAACATAAGAATTAAATGCAGGAATATCCACCTTCTGAAGAATATAGCTTGGTGACAAAAAAGCAGTGAAGGTCTGAGGACCTGGCTTTGGTGAGGTCTACATTGTGCCATCTAAATGCACATGAGAGAAGAAAGAAGGTTGCTTTTGGAAACCACTCTTCCAGTTTTCCAACTTCATGTTTGATTCACATCTCATAAGCTCTTCACTACCTGTCAAAAATTAACCTCAAGTAAAAAGTGCTCTTTGTGGCCCATAGAATGATGTGCCTCAATAACCATGTTTGCTGATATTGACTGCTCCTTTTTTGTTGCTTTCTGCCCACAATTTCATCTGAAAGTCACCAAGAGAAGCTCACGAGCAGTCACACAGTGCCTCCAAAGCTCTCCAAGGGTGTCAGGTTTACTGTTGTGCTATTATTTTGAAGAAAGGATCCTCTACTGAAGAATATAAGGGTAATGACAGCACTCGCTCTAATTTTGTGAGGAATAAGAAATCCTGGGACTTTCCTGCAGGACAAAGAGGTCACCTCCTTTTCCCATAAAATGCAAACGGCACAGGGTACCTCTTGGAGACAGACTTCTCCAACCCAGATTGCACACCTGAGCTGTAAAATACCCTCTCATTACAGACAGCTTTGTGACATTACAAATGGGAGGTCGAATTCACTCTAAAGCGTGTTGGTTACAATAAAGTTCAGCAAACTGCCCCAAAAAGTGCCTGCTTGAGGATGTGACCACCTCAGCATGGTGGGCTTGCTGGTCCTGACCAGACTAAAGGAGGTCAATAACAAAGGGTGAATTCCTTCTGCGTGTTGAGTCAAGTGCTAAAAGGCAACTCCAGCAGCCCTGTCCACTGTGATCATAGCTCTGCTTTCAGGGCAAAATCTTGTGTTTCAGTGGGATGCACACACAGCTTGCAGTCACATCTGCAGACTGTTTGAAAACACATACGTTGGGCTCGACTCTGCCTGTCCCCTACCCACACACTGTAGTCAGTGCAGTGAGACACAGGACAGTCTGTTGTGCCCAGAGGAGGAAGCAGGGACTGTACCCACTAGAGGGAGGACACGCTGCCTCCATCACCAACCACGTTACTGTTGTGTTCCCCCCTGCAAACAGGCATGCAGGTATGAGTCAGGATGAATCAGCTGCTGGCAGCTGTGGACAGCTTGCTCTGATTACAACCATGCTGGCATCGGACTGAAGGGCAGGCAGGCTGAGGAGCAGGTTTCACTAAAGACACTGCTCCCACGTCACAGCTTTCTGCCACAGCAAGAATACTTGGGCAGCACCACAGGGATGAGTAAAACCCATGCATACCCCTTACTGCATGTTTGATCCATACAAGGGGTGTCAGAGTTCCAAAAATGCATGTTAGCACCTGTAAGCTGCCCCCTCCCTCTTTAGCAAGGCACCAAACCACCTCGAGCCTGTGGCTGCCTTTAACCTGCAAGCAAATTTGCAGACATTTGCCTTCTGAAGTAATAATTAAAATGACAACAAAGATATAGACAGAGGGAGAAAGAAGCTTGGGGTCTCAAGATCCAGACAGCTCTCATAAGAGATGTGTTTTGATAATGAATGCTAATGTGCACATCTGTAAAAGCAAAAATAAAAGACTCCCATCATAAAAAACCCTGCAGCACCCTGGTCTTATCTGAATGTGCAAGGGATGAAAGAAAGTCCACAAAAACGTCAATCAAATTGATTCTGTTATAGTGGGTTCTCTGCTTTAAAAAAGCATTCTGCCGGTGCCCTTGTCACTTCAGTATGGTGTTTAGCATCAAGATTCAGTAATTCCTCTGAGCAATGAGATGACCTGAGGCTCAGGCTGAAAACCATGTTGAGATGTCAGACTGATGCTGATGCCCCTCTCAATGCCATGGCAAGTCTGACAGCTCCCACCCGCTGCCTGCATGGGAGACAGCCCCCAACAGAAAGGCAATGTGCCCAAAAAGATTCATACATCGAGGTATAAAGCTTGCAGTTGCTCCAGGCATATTCTCTTTTATACACTACAGAGCCGTAAATAGACGCTGGCAGCAAGAATATATCATTGAAATGGGTTGTAAATTGGAATTAGGGAGCAAGGCTCTTCCCTGTGGCCAAGGATGGTGAGCCACGTGCCTCAAATACCTTCTGCTGCCGTGCTGCTGCATCCCAATCCCTGCATCACCCACCACCTCATCAAGGCCTGAAATACTCAAGGTTCACACACAGGTCCAGCAAATATCATGTATGTGTACCACAGCTGAGAGGGTATTTATAGGCAATATTTTTAGGGGATTATTTTTCATTTTAAATATCATTTGTTACAGTTTTGAAGCCACACGCATAGTGAAGGAGCCAATGGAGCTACGTTATTTCACGTTGTGTTAGGATCTGAAAAATGTTACTAGAAAACTTAAGTATTTGTGTGTCTACTTCTTAGGAAATGCATGTATTTAAAGCAGCATAGCTAAATAAAGTCACAATGATAGAAAAAAGATGTCCCTATACCAGGTACTGTTCTCCTGCCCAGTGGATGAGGTGACTCATGGCTTCGCCTGGCTCTATTTTAAGGCATCAGAATATCCAGCCTCTGCCTGAGCTGGGGGACAGTTTGCCATGATGCAGATCATTTGTACCTGTCAGCTCCAGCCACCTTCCTGTTTACTCTTACTAATAAAACTCTGACGTCAGGAGCGAGTTGTTCTGGTACTTGCATTTCAACATAGGCCCTCCCTGGGACCTCCTTATTCAGGTTTTTGTCTGTTCTGTGTCTGCTGTACCTTGTTAGCCTCCTCTCTTCAATAAAATCTGCCTTTAAAGCTGCTGCTGATCCTTTACAGTGAAAAACACCATGGTACTTGATGTTCTCTTTCAGTTTCTGCCACCCCTATTTCCCATACATGTGCTCCTGCAAACATGATTTCCCATAAGCTAAAAAGAAACAGCTTACTCTGCTTTAAAAAATAGAATAGAAAAAAAATATTAAATGGATGGAGATCTTTAAGGATGAGCTGCAAACCATTCCTATATACTTGAAAACCAACCTCAGACAGCAAGCAGCTCTGACCCTTTAACTAAAACCAAAAAGCAGCTGATGTGATGGAGCTACTCAGCAGACATTTTGAGTTTGAGAAGCAGAAGAAGCTGTACTGGGCACCAAACTCCCTTCTCCTCACACTGCTCCAGCATGCAGAAAATTGTGAATAAATAGGAATTCTTTTCAACACTGTTTTGCAATGTGTTACAATAGCAAATCACTGAAGGTTCAGCCAAGAACCGTGGTATTTATCCTGCTTTGTCTGCACGATTTATACCCATCAAAGACAAGAAGTGGGTTGTGCGCAAATAATGATGAGCAAATCCAAGGAAGGTTTCAAGGAGAAATAAGCAGGGAGCGGAGCGCTGAATCTGAATCCTGTGTAGAGCAGGCAAGGAACCCTGTCAGAAATGGGGAGATGCATTATGGCAATTTCCAGAAATCTGAAAGGCAGCAGGTGCCTGGTCCCATCTGAGGGAGAAGAACTACATCCCCTTGGCTGAGAACATCACACATACAGGAAATGCCATGGGCTGAGGATATCTCAAGGAACACTGGGGATGCAGCTTTGCCGAAGATATGATACTTGCTCTTATTTTGCTCCCCTCCGCATGCTGGGAGGGGACGCAAGGGCTCCAGGTTACCTGCCCAAATGCTTGTGCAATGAATCATTGAACACCAGGGAGTAGGAACAGTGTTTTCTAAAGGAAATTTGGAGTCCATGTTTTTCCCTCTCACTGTTAATCCAACTTGAAACATTCTGTATTCAGAGTGAGTGAAAAGCTTTATTTAAGACTTCTGTGTTAATGGAAATTCCGTAGTGCTTGGCTACCCAGACTGCATATGGATTGACAAAACCACTAAAATCAACCCTGGTTTATGAGAACCGGACACTGATCCAAATTACAAAGTCCAGAGGGGCTGCCAAATGAAAAACTACATCTGAAGTTAGGATTGTACCAGAGCTTTAATTTAGGGACCATCTGTAGCCTTGTTTAATACTCTTCACTTCATGGGCAGCAAAGGTAACTCTGTACCATGTTTTGAAGAGAAGCCATGGCATTGCCATGGCGTGTACATCACGCCATGGTCACCCTCCTGTCCCCACGCCTGACTCACTCCCGAGCTTCCAGGTACTTCAGTAATGCAAATTGCTAGCAACAACATCATACTGTCGTCTGGATCTATCTGAACCTTTACAAATAGCTGTTAAGAACCAAATCATCCCTAGAGAAGCTATTATCTACTCATCTCATCATCTGATGTTGATGTGAGATTTTGGCAGTCCACACCACTCATCCATTACTTCCATTCATAAGTGGTGTGATGGAAAGTTGCGAGTATAATAAATTGTCACAAATCCCTTTTTTTCTCTCTCCCATCATGAGTACTCTGCCCTTCCGACCAAGCAGAGACACTTAATCAGCCCCACTGAAGAACTCCTTGTGTTTCTGCTTGGAAAAACACAAAAGGATTTGTGCAGACAAGGCTTCAAGCTCTGGTAATTCAGAATTTCCAGTCTGAGCTCCCCATCATGCTGTTTGCATGACGGTTTCATCCAGCCTGGGCAGCTCAGGACTGCGCTCATGCAAGCATCTGGTCCTCCTTGGTTTCTGTCTGTCCCCACTACTGCATTGTCCCACCAAATTTCCAGGGTTTATTTATTCCCCTGATATTCAAAAGAAGCAGAAGTATTCAAGCAGTCTGGGAACACGTACATTTTTGCTTTGCATTATTGCCCGGCTGAGCAATCTTCTTATTAACATCTTAGACTAAGAACCACAAAATATAGAATTTTAAACATACATATTCCTGTGAGAAGCATGGATTATGTCACTTCAACAGAAGTCACTGCCCTCAGTATTAAATAGAAATCTAATCACAGTCAGCCTACTTACTGTTAATACAAGACTTTAGAGTTTCACCTTACCTTAAGCTGAAAATAAGTCTTGCTGTAAAATATGTCTCGCTGTAAATTCGATGCTTGTTTTTACTGTTTAAAATTAATTGGCAGCACACAACCATTTCAAAGCAGTGTAGGAAACCAGGCAAAAACTGTGTGTTCATTTGTGACCCCTTTGAAAGACTTTAGTTCATCATTTACGTCAGTTGAGTTGTGGAGATACCTTTCCCTAAGAATCATAAAAAATGGATGTTCTTGACACAGTGACATTTAAGAAAATGGAAAAAAAAAGAAGTGCTTTACATGCCAAGATCAACACACGCACAAAAAAGGAAATATTCAACATGGAGGAAAACAAGAATAAAGAAAAATACTCTTATTCTCATTTTGTAATGAGTAATACATGGATTTATTGGTGAGCTCAAGAAGCACCTAGCACCTCCCTTTGGGAGCAAACATATCCAAGCTGCAGTGATTGCTATGTTGGCAAGCTCAGGGTGAGTAGGGACCTGGCTCAGCCCTTGCTCCTGGCTCCATCCCCACATGGGGATATTTCCCACAGCCTGGGCCTGCATAGCAAGGCAAAGCTCTCCTGGTTTCAGAGGTTAATTGTGCAGGAAGGAACCATCAGGATTCTGCTCTCCACGTGTCCATTTGTTCCCAGCCAGGTGCCTGAATTCAGCACTTATAAGATGATTCTTCCATGACTCCTCACAGCAGCTCATTGTGCATCTTCCTCATGCAAAGCTGCCCAGGATCTGCTGGTACAATTTTACTGAATGAATGGGAAGAGGTTCATTGTTACTAAAAGAAAGGGGGGAAAAAAGCTAAAAAGGCACTGAATACAAAAAAAAAAATCACCAAAAAAATACAATAGTTTTGGTCTCCCCTGGAAGAGGCAGTGGGTTGCTATCAATCTATCCCCATCACTGGGATCACCACTAACTCTGTGCTATCCATGAAGACCCACTAGAAGGCAGTGTTGAAGAAAGCTTCATAGAAACTTTCGTTCAGAAAACTGCAGGACCACAAACCAAAGGAGTGGATTTTCTAAGATAGAGAGCCACGTAAAAACATGAACTGCTTCATCCAAAGTTATTTCTAGTAGATTTTGACTGGACTGACTGCAGGAAGAGGCGTGGAATCAAAATTTATCCTGCAAGGGAAATCCAACAGCAATATTTGAACTCTGGAAAACACAAGTTATTTCATGCCTGTTAGAAAAATGCCATTAAAAGTGATCTAAAACTGAGATGCAGCCCATGCATATCAGACTGCAGGGACACCAAAGGCATCCAGTTGAATCAGCAATAAATGACACTGAAATGAGACCAATTTGCCCACAAAACCCAAGGATGGAGTTTCCAACCTGCTGCTAGAAAGATAAGAAGTGGCTCCCCCAAATTTCTTGGCAGTGATGCTTACTCTTGCAGAAAGGCTTATGAGCCAGATCTCTGCGCTCTTCAGAGACAGGCAGCTCTGATGAGCTCTATGAATAGAGTTGTTGATTCACTGGAAAACACAGGAAAAACTGGGGAAAAACAAATCAAGGCAATTTAAACTGATGGCACATTTTTGTATCAGTGAATGAAATGAAAAATGTGTTTTGAAGCGATGCAATAACTTGGTAGCCCACACAGATGAATGAATTTCTGATTTGATGTTAAGTATGCTTGAATAAAAATACCAAGTGTGACTTGGTACCAAGAGCCTTTTTGAACAAAAAATACCCAGTTTTTTGGAAAATTTCTGGAAGTGGAAACATTGGCTGGTGGTTTTCAATGGGAAAATGAAAATATAATTCAATGAATTTCTTATCTCGTATTAAAACATATAAATATTTTTAATTAAGAGCGTATCTTCCTTTTGTGTGTCATTTGAGAGCAACTGGACTGCAGCAAAAGGGAATTACAGTCCTAAACACTCATGCAACTTTCCCCTCCATTTTTTCCAATAAACATGCATTTCCAGAGGTTGGGCCAAATAGACCCTGCAAATTGAATTCAGGGAACTTAGTTCCCATTCAGGAGGCTTTTAAAAAGATACATTTACAAGAAATTCTGTGTGGGGATTATTTGTTGTGACATGAAAAATCATCAGTGTCGAAAGGATAAAAACTCAATAGTTTAAGCAGAATGCACAAGTCCTCTTGGGGTCTCTGGGCAGGAACAACAGATTGTTGGGCTGTTAAAACCTACCTCACCTTAAAGAAAGAGTTCTATAGGGTGATTAAATTGTTCTGGAATGATTTTCTTGTCTAAATGTCAGGAAAAGATTTTCTAGTCTTAAAAAAAAAGGATTATTTTCAGTAACATTTCTTCAACTGAAAGACTTTGCATTTGAAACTGATGGACAGGGGTAGAGCAGTTGATGTCATCTACCTGGACTTGTGCAAAGCGTTCGACACTGTCTCACATGACATCTCTGAGTTGGAGAGACATCTATTTGATAGGTGGACCACTCAGAGGATAAAGATCTGGTTGGATGGCACCCTAACCCTAACCCAAAAAGAGTTGTGGTCAATGGCTCAATGTCCAACTGGAGACCAGTAACGAGTGGTGTCCCTCAAGGGTCAGTGTTGGGACTGCTCTTGTTCAACACCTTTGTTAGTGTCATGGACATTGGGATTGAGTGCACCCTCAGCAAGTTTGCCGATGGCACCAAGCTGTGTGGTTTGGTTGACACAGTGCAGGGAAGGGATGCCATTCAGAGGGAATTTGACAAGCTTGTGAGGTAGGCTGATGCCAGCTTGATGAAGTTTAACCATGATGAGTGCAAGATCCTACATCTGGGTCAGAACAATTGCAGGCACAGCTACAGGTTGGGCAGAGAAGAGATTCAGAGTAGCCCTGAGGAGAAGGACTTGGGGATGTTGGTAGATGATAAAATGAACATGAGCCGGCAGTGTGCGCTTGCAATCCAGAATGCTAATCCTATCCTGGGCTGCATCAAAAGCAGTGTGACCAGCAAATTGTGGGAGGTGATTTGGCCCCTCTACTCTGTTCTTGTGAGACCTCACTTGGAGTATTGTTTGCAGTCCTCAACATAAGAAAGACATGGAACTGTTGGAACTAGTGCAGAGGAGGGCCCCAAGGATGATCAGGGGACTGAAGCACCTCCCCTATGAAGACAGGATGAGAGAGTTGGGTCTGTTCAGCCTGGAGAAGAGAAGGCTGTGTGGAGACCTCACTGCAGCCGTCAAATATCTGAATGGGGCCTATTGGGATGCTGGGGAGGGACTCTTCATGAGGGACTGTACTGAGAGGACGAGGGGTAATGGGGTTAAACTTAAGCAGGAGAAGTTTAGGTTGGATCTGAGGAAGAAATTCTTTACTGTAAGGTTGGTGAGGCACTGGATTGGGTTGCCCAGGGAAGTTGTGAATGCTCCATCAATAGTGGTTTTCAAGATCAGGTTGGTCAGAACCTTGCGTGACATGGTTTAGTGGGAGGTGTCCCTGCCCATAGCAGGGGGGTTGGAACTTCATGGTCTTAAGGTCTTTTCCAACCCTAACTATTCGATGATTCTATGATACTGAGGTTCTATGATAACACTGCAAACAGTGTACATGTCATTATTTTATCATGACAGCGAACTATGTAAGCATATTTTCTTCTACCCTTATTTGGAGACCGTGTACGTAGAGTTGATTTGCTGTCTGTGGGATAACAAATTCAAGTAGCTCTAGAGTGTAAACATCATTGTACCCATTTCTGATTCCCTCAGAACTCCTCTTGAGACTTTCAGAAGTTTTCTTGCAATCACAGATCTTGCCTCACTGCTAGAATTTACAATTTGTGTTACTGTGTTAAGCCTGATCTTCCAGAAACCTGAAGTGTTCAAAAAGAGCTTTATGCCACTTTCCACAGCAAACTGAGAAAGGGGAGACAAGACCATAGCTATTTGAGATCTGTGTAGAAGGTCTTAAGGGCAATGAGTTTATTCTACAAATTTTATGTGACTTTCAGATCTTCACAGATGAAAGCAGGAGAGCTGTATCAAAAAGGAGGTGCTCTGTACGTAATTCTGAGCTACTCAGTGACCAGGCATGCTAAAGGAACTGGGCCAGTATGTTAATAAATATTTCTCTAGGGTGTTGATTTTTGGTATATAGAAGTCCTAAATAATCAGTCTAAAAATAATATGACCATTGTAAATTAGTTTTTTTACCTAATGAGCTGAGAGTAAGGTCTCATGTATTCCTGTGAAGACTGTAAGTATTTTCATTTACACAAAGGATTTTTTTTTTTTTTTTGTAATACAGAAGACCTTTATTACTGCTGAAATCTTACGAACGTAAAATTCTGTAAACATTTGCTCCAAATACAGTGTTTGTTCATTCTCATTTTTAGTGAATCATATGATAAGAGCCTTGATTCAATACTATGGAATGTGCTCGTATTTTTGCCAAAAAATGCCAAAACAAATTTTCTTTAGAATATTTAATATTTATTATGCATTGGAAGTATAATGTTTCCCCTTCTTTCATGTATCGTTAAAGTATTAAATTGCTATGGAAAATAAAAAAAAATTAATCTTTGGGATAAAAAAACCAACACCTTTCTACCGGTAATTATTCTAACACTTCTGTCTTTGTAGCATCTCACACACACAATTAATGTGTCTATCTGTGTGATATAGATAGGTAACTTTCAATGACCAATAGGTTATTAATGATAACTCTTTTCTTTGAGGCTTATTTTTAAAATTTAATTTCTGCAAACTGATGATGTCTTAATATTTGTTTCATTTGAGGGTGTTGGTTGATTTACTATCACTGAGAAGCAACTGTGGCATAAATGTATCATGTAGTAATGTAATGCATTTACTAATATTACTGTCTATTGATATTTTCCATGATTGTTGGATTAAATTCAAAAAATTAAGCTTTTTGCAAACAGGACAAGAGTTAAACAGCTGTGGTTATGTTAAGTGTTTCTAAAAATGAAGACAGTGCATGGTGCCCTGTTATTTCTTGTGCTTTTTAAATTGTGTTAGGCCTATAAAACTCAGTATGTCAAATTTGTCATGAAATAATTTGGAATTTAAGGGACTACGTGGCTCAGGGTTGTGTGTTACAGAAAGGAGAATTTTATTAATGTTGGAAAATGGCCATACTGATTCAACAAAGCTGTTTTGTTTTTCTCAGTTTGAAATAACATGGACTATTTTGCTAATATGTGATTTCAAAGTGTTCAGAACATACAGTGTCAGCCTGGCATGGTCACTGAAAGTCTGGGCACAAGCAAAAAAGTATCTGGCTCCAAAGATTACAACATTGAAAATCAGTACATTTACTTGGTGCTCTCTGACTTGTAAAAATGTTGATTGAAGTAAATGTAATATTGGAAAGGGGTGAAGATCACTTAATGTTTGCCCAGTGTCTTGTATTTGGTATAAATGCTTTTAGAAATGCTAATTAAATATAGTGGATGCACCCTATGTTGTGTTAATTATCTATATGTGCACAGAAGATACTAAGAGCTCCAGGATGCTAAATATGAATATTAACTAAATAGCTTTTTATAATTATTACTGCTACAAGCATGCTTACAACAGGCAGGATGAAAAGTTTAAATGAATGCTTACTATAAGTTGATACAAAATGTACCATCCTGTCATGTAAATGTACAACCACATGACATTGGAAAGTCCATGACATACTTTCATTAGTGCAGATTTGACAAACTTTCGTAAATACAAATGGAATTCTTGATCTGGAAAAGCCTTTTCTTGCAGCCTTTACTTGTCTCTAAGTAAATGTTTAAAAATGTTTAAATATTTTACTGATTTACTACTGTTGAAAGGTTTTATTTAGGATGTTTTTCTGCAGTTGTGTTCAAAGCCTGTAATGCTAGTTTTGTGTCTGTCCAGCATGGGAGACTGTTCAGCTGTGTTTCTCTTTTTAGCTTTCATGCTCAGGTCTTACCCTAACACAGAGCTAGGACATGCCCAAGTGCATGCCTTGGCTGAGAGTTTAGGAGCAATCTTGGATTCTGTAGGATTGGCATGCTGTAATTTGCAACATTTTTGATCACCTTAAATTTAAAGTGAATTCTGAAGAGCAGCTGTGAATTACATTTTCATTCAATTATGGCTCAAAATTGCTTCGAGCTGAAGCAGTTTAATCTTCCACTAAGATGCAGACAAATAATGTTGTCACAGATAATAAGAACACTTTTAACCCTAACTTGGAACCTTCTCCTGGGCTCAGAATTAAACACAGCTCAAGTGCAGTCTGCGTTCATCCATAATGGATAGTTAAACATTGTTATGTTATTCTGAAGACACCTCTTGTAGCATGTTTTAGTGTAAGTATCTCTGGCCTGCACTATAGGTCAGAAAGCAACTGCTGTTGGCAGTTATTTCATTTCTAATGTGCAATAACGCAGCAGAAGCAATTCAGTGAATCTCAGAAGTAGCTTCAGGGAGCCCATAGGCCATAGAACTAATTTCAGCCTGTGAGTAAATAAAAGATGTGAAAATACAGTTCCCACTTTCTCGGTGGGATCAAAACAACAAGGTCAATAGACATGGATTACTGAACTGTACACATTCACAGTATTGGTACTTGTACCATATACAGTATAAATATACAAATCCTTCCCACCCTGTCAGACTAATGACAATTATGTTTACAAAACAGTTACATGGTACTTCAGAGTGAAGCAAATATTTTCATAAATCAAATGAACTCAGTTTGGAATACAGTCTGATAATGACCATAGAGACTTTTTTTTATTTACTGATTCAACCCAAGAAAAATATCAGGATTGTGTAAAAGTTGTGAGTATGAAAGCAAGAAATAAAACATTCCACCCATTTCCCAGTTTTTACTATGTTTCAGTGACAGTTGATTAAAAAAAACCCAAACCCACAAAAATAAGAACAAATGAAAAAAGGAAAAAGACCTAGAAATTAAATAAGAACTCAGTTTTGTGGAGTCCTTGTGACAGCTGCTGAGTTATGAGAGTTAGCCAGGATGTGCAGTAATACTTTCTTTGGTGGCCATTTTCCAGGAGTGTAAGATTAGAATATTTTTCCTTTTTTCTTACAACCTGAAAATTTTAGTATTCTGAGGAAGTAATTTATAACAGGACATCTAACATAACAACTATATGTCCCCTCCAGATTTACATTGGGTTATCGTTTTGCTTTGTTTCTACATCAATGAGTCTTTTCTCTTTGGTGAGAGAACAGTCCATTCCTCCTTTTCACAGCTCCCAAAAAAAGAGGAAACCTTTCTGCCCAGAAAAAAAAAAAAGAATATGCAAAAGCAATTCTGACCAGTTGATTCATACAGCCCACACATAGTCACTACCAGTGATTTCTAATTTATCTAGGCCGTTAATAGACAAAACCTTACTGTATAACCCTTGCCCCACCTGTCTTGCTATTTGTTTAGAGACTGAAACCTGTACAGACAACAATGAAATAAAGAGATTAAATTGTAATCAGCTACAAACTCTACGCTTGACCTATATTGCCTAAGTGCACGATAATGTCATTTAATTGCATTTCTCTGATGAAGTCTTGTGACAGGACTACTTATGAGCTATCTTGGAAATCAATTTTTAGTCCTTATGAGACACCTTTTGATAGATCTGAAATGAAAATCTATGCCATTACAGTGTATATCATGTAGAAAGCTCCTCTGGCTATCCCAACTTTTATGTATGTCATACACTTTGTATCACCATCAATTGACTTCATAATTAATACTTTCCTCCTGCCTCACTGGATAAAGATTCTCTGAAGCTTAGTAAAGTTCATGAAGTGAAAGGAGCTGTTATCTGTATAATGTCTGATGGATTTACTGCAGAAATGGGTAGATTTGCCATGACTGAAGGAGAAACCCAGTGGAACAGAAAGGAAATCTTCACAGTTAAAGTAATATACTGCCATGAGAAATATACATTCCATCTACCTATGAATTTTGCAATGGCGAGTGAACCAATTAAACCAAAATTCTCAAATATTAATTTTCGTTTTCTAGCACACATCATGCTTGTTTTGAAAGCATCCTATCTTGTACTCTAAGCTATATCTAAATCCAAGGGGCTTCTACCTTAAAAATGCATGCTGATGTCTAAGGTTCAGTACTGTGGGAAAATCAGATATTGCTATATTAGAATAGGCATATGATGTAATGGATGCTTTTACCTCGCATTTTCTCTCTTGCCCATTTGTTAATTGGAGAGTATAATTGGAGAGTATAATCCTCTTTCTCACCGGATGGTGCAACAATGCATTAATTAAGATTTGGAAAGTATTCAGATTCTAGAGTACTGAGACTGACTGAAAAGCCCCTGAGAACAGGAGTGATTTGGTCCACAAGTAGGATTTGAATGCTGTCCAATAAATGAAGCCTATAGATATGTATTGAAAAGAGCAGGGAGAGTTTTCAAGAACTGTGTGTGGGGTAACCACTCTCTGCTGCACTGTGCGAAGGTACAGCATGTGATTCCAACCCATATACAAGACAATAGATTTGCAGCTTGCAGACAAGGGATGTGTATGGGCAAGTTTGTGTGAAAATGTAAACTCATGATAGCTGGCTATCAGTTTAAAGACTTTCTTGGAAACAAAGAAACAAATTTAAACTGAGCTGTTAGAGGTAAACAGATAGAAACCAACTGTAATATTGTAAGTATCAAACTATGAATTAAAAAAACCTAAACCAAACCAAAACCAAACCAAAACCCAAACCCCAAACTATTCTGAATTCACCTTCCCAGATTTTTATGGTTATATGTTGCTGATTAGTTTCTGCTTTCTTTTTTTTTTTTTTTTTTTTTTTCTGTATCTGTGTGGAAGACCATCAGCAATAATAAGGCCCTACACCTGGGTTGGTGCAATCCCAGGCACAGCTACAAGTTGGGCAGAGATGAAATTCAGAGCAGCCCTGAGGAGAAGGACTTGGGGATGTTGGTAGATGAGAAAATGAACATGAGCCAGCAGTGTGCTCTTGCAGCCCAGAAAGCCAACCGTATCCTGGCCTGCATCAAAAGCAGTGTGACCAGCAAATTGAGGGAGGTGATCCTACCCCTCAACTCTGTTCTTGTGAGACCACACTTGGAATAATATGTGCAGTTCTGGTGTCCTCAGCATCGAAAGGATATGGAACCATTGGAATAAGTGCAGAGGAGGGCCACGAGGATGATCAAGGGACTGGAGCACCTCCCCTATGAAGATAGGATGAGAGAGTTGGGTCTGTTCAGCCTGGAGAAGAGAAGGCTGTGTG
>JASSUY010033131.1:0-29655 GCA_032466535.1 Forpus xanthops
GGAAGAAATTCTTTTCTGTAAGGGTGGTGAGGCACTGGAATGGGTTTCCCAGGGAAGTTGTGAATGCTCCATCACTGTCAGTGCTCAAGGGCGGGTTGGACATAGCCTTGGGTGACCTGGTTTAGTGTGAGGTGTCCCTGTCCCTGGCAGGGGGGGTGGAACTTCATTATCTTAAGTTCCTTTCCAACCCCTAACTATTCTACGATTCTATGATTCTATGTTACAAGGCTAGTCCATGCTTTGCAATGTCCTTTTGATCATGGATGTGTCCACTTGCTTCTTCTATTTTGGTGTGGAAGTCAAGTGGCTGGGAAGTTTCTATCTTTAATGATTTCCTTTTCTCTGCTCTAATTAACAGCTGTGCAGAGTTGTCCAATACCATTTAGAGTATTTACTGGGCAGTGTTCAGCTGAAATGAAAAGGGAGACAGTTAATCTAATCTTGGATGTCTTGGTGTTTGCACGTGAAAGATTTCTGCGCTCTGAGCAAGTGTGAAACAAATTAATGTTCTGTTTTGACACTGACTGAGAACCGTTACCTCTAGGAAGCTTTGCAGGTACCTTCTACAGGGAAGTTTGCCGTAGACTACACAGTGACTAGGAAAAAATACATTGTTATTCAGAACTGCATCTCAGTATCAAGCTGAGGAACTCCACTCCTGCGAATTAAGCAGTTGTGGTTTAGTGCAGGGCATCAGCCTCATGAGAACTGTATCTAAAGTTTTTATGTTAGGTCAGTTTTGACAACTCAAGCCTGCATGGAGACATGAAGAAGTTCAGTTCTGAGTGGAAATGAGTTCACAGCTCTATACTGGGACATGAGTCTGGCTTGTGTCAGCTTGAGACACAGCCAGCAGATAGTCATGTGGGTTCCTGTAAATCATTGTGATGTAGTTCCTTTTAATCTGCTCAATTGTCTTCTTGGGGTGGTCACTGCCAGGTCTCTACAGAACGCAAAGAGTGAATGTACTTTACAAAGTGTGGGAATGTGCTTTCACAGCTCTGTCTTTGAGAAATAGCGCTGGTCTGCAGGGAAATCTGTCAGGCAGTAGCCCATGTATGTATGAAAAGGAACAATTATTTCAGGACAGGACTAAGAATGCTTTAATAGGCAACTAAATGTCTAAATGTATACTATGCTCTGGTCCTGTACATCATTGCCCCAAAAGTTTCTGCTATATTGAAAGAAAAATAGCCAGATATATTCTCCCCACCCTTCAGTAAAGCCTGCTTTCACTGAAGTACGTTTGCCTATGGGGCAGGTATTTTTTGACTGCTATTTAAAGGACCGCAGAAGGTTTGACCTGTGCCCAGAGGCAGCGGTGGAAGTCTCAAGTTGCTGGTGACAGGTGCATCACCTGAAGAGCTTCCCAAGTTCTTGTAGCTGCTGACAGTCATTAGTGAATATGGCTTTATGTTATTAAGCCAACTGTTGTTTGTATGCAAAAGCAATGAGAAATCAACAGATTTATCCTCAGTTGGTGCAGTTGGTGTTTTCTTTTCTGCTAGGTTACAGGTGAGATCTATATTTGATATTAAAGCAATTGTGTTGGCTCACATGGTACACTTGGGAAAGCCTGAAATAGAAACAAGGACCCCTTAACACCAAGTTATGTGCTTTAACAATAAACCAATTTGTTTTCACTATTCAAATCCCCAAGAATTTTGGAAAAATACCTAGAACAGCAACTTTTCATTTAAAATCCTCCTTTCACAGCAGACAACTTATGGGCAACAGCTCAAGATAAAAATTGCTGGTGCATACCTCTTGATTCAGCCGTGTGCTGCAAGCAGTGGTTTTGACAGATGCATTTTCCCCTAAGGATTGAATTTAGTTTGTCAGACTTAGGTTAAATTTGAAGGATCTGAGGTAAAATTCCAGGACACCATCCATTAGCCACTAAGCCCATAGTGTCCACTTGAAAACAATGTGATGGGAAATGTGGCCTAACACTTGGGAATTAAACTAGTGCCAGTTGTGCTGCAGTGCCGTATTCATTATGTCATACCACACACATCTGATACAGGGAAAGACATAATGCTCTTGGATAAGTTCTTGAACACAAGAACTCTGCAGGTCATGCAGAGAGAGCTGGTTTTGTTTAATAACTGAGGTATGCAGGTGCTAATTTGAACCATATGTGTATGACACCAAAGCCAAGGTTTGAAATGATAGCCTTGCATTTCTTGGGAGCTGGAAGGAGTCTAGTTTTAGATTAATCTTTATTTATTGGAATATTTAGACAGCCATCTATTATATTGTTTGATTTTTTTACTTTAGTTTTGCTCAAAAAATTATCCTAATTTCCTCCAGGAATCAGAAGCCCTTTTGAGAGTATTTTCTTTGAGAAAACTCTGCTGGGAGAGACTGAATTGGTACTAAATGCACATGGCTTTTAGTTTGCAGGGGCAGCCAGTCCACGATCACTGAGGTAATGGCGAGAACACCAGTTTCCACAATTTCAGGGTTATATTTCCTATTTTGCAGTTGGATCTTTCAGTGCTGTAACATGGCACTGTGTGACCCATTACCTCTGGTTAACTTGGGGTAACTTGGTGTCCTGGGTTCAGCAGTAGCAGTAATTTTTCTCCTTCTTGGTGGCTGATGCAGCTCTGTGTTTTTGACTTTCAGCCTGGGAGCAGTGCTGATAACACCCATGTTTTCAGTTGCTGCTTAGAATGTTTTGGTCTGACCAAGGACTTTCTGAATCTCATGCTTTGCAGAGAGGAGGGGAAACTGGGAGGAAGCAGAGACAGGGCACCTGGCCCAAACTGACTGGAGAGGTATTCCATACCACAGAATATCATGCCCAGGATGGAAAAATGGAGGGCAGAGACCCAGAAGGGTGGGAGTTTGCTGCTGGGTTGGGCTTGGTATCAGTGGTGAGCAGTTGTATTCTTTTTCCTTGTATTTGCATTGTCATTATTATTATTGATGGTAGCAGTAGTGAGTTTGTGTTATACCTTAGTTACCAAACTGTTCTTATCTCAACCTGTGGGAGTTGCATTCTTTCAGTTCTCTCCATCCCTCCAGGAGCCAGGGGAAGAATGAGGGGAGAGTGAGTGAGCAAACTGCATGACCGACTGGACTTAAACCACAATACTTGGACATCAGAGTATTAAAGGTGTGATAATGATGCCAGAGGAGCAGGAAAGGTTGCAAACTTCACAATAAAAATGCTTCTTGGTGTCCTGTAAGGCCTTGTGCAGATTGGCATGTTTGTTCTGAATCAAGTTTCTGGTTTGCTTTTGTTTGACCAGTTCCATCCTTCCCTGGGGCAGTGAGAGAATTAAAACGTTCAACCTGTTGATAGATCATTAACAGAAATTCTGGGGGAAGACTTCACCAGAACTGTTCTGAACAATATTTTCACATGTGGAGCCTGAGTGGACTGTGTTATGGTTTGGCTTAATGACAGGTTAACAGGTTTTTCATGCTCATGAGTTTCAACCTGTTTAAGAGGTTTTTTTACCCTTCATAGACTCACAGAATGGTTTGGGTTGGAAAGGACCTTAAGGACATCCAGTTCCAACGCCCTGCCATGGGCAGGGATGCCACACACTTGACCATGTTGCCCAAGGCTCTATCCAAACTGGCCTTGAACACTGCCAGGGTTGGGGCAGCCACAGCTTCTCTGGGCAACCTGTGCTCATGCCTCACCACCATCACAGTAAAGAACTTCTTCCTTAGATATAACCTGAACTTCCCCTGTTTCAGATTGAACCCATCATCCCTTGTGCTATCTCTCTATTCCCTGAGGAAGAGTCCCTCTCCAGCATACTTGTAGGCCTCTTCAGATACTGGAAGGTTGCTCTGAGTTCTCCACACAGCTTCTGTTCTCCAGGCTGAACAGCCACAACTTTCTCAGCCTGTCTTTGAAAGAGAGGTGCTCAAGACCCTGATCATCCTCATGGCTTCCTCTAACTTACTCCAACAGCTCCATGTCCTTTTTATGTTGAGGACCCCAGAACTGTACACAGTACATGAATGCTATCCTGTCAAAATCAGTAGAGTGCTTTGCTTCTTGTGGGCTTCTGCTCATCTTCTCTTTTCCTTCTACTTCATAATATTTTGGCATTCTAAGGATATTCTTTTGATATTACTGTGTAGCATAATAGCTAGAACTACCCTAATGCTTGGAAAAAACTTCACTGATCCCTTTTCAGTGCACATTTGGGAGTCTGCTTGGGGCTTGGAAACATTAAAAAGGGTAAGGTTGCTTTCCAAAATGGGTCTGAATTGACCAAATCAGCAGAGCTACAGCAGTCAATATAGTATGAACTGAGCTGCTCTTAGTGCATTTAGCAAAATCATAGGCAGATGTAAAGACTTGTTGAAAATAGTTCTGATTTTATTGTGTGGTATGAAAATTGGTTTCACCAGGAGATAACGGCAGCCTTGCTGTGATAATGCAAAACCAATCAATTTGGAGCTAGAGTACTGAAATACAAGATAAGCTTGAAGAAATGGGTCCCTGGAATAAAATGTTTCATTTAAAATATGCATTGGGAATTCAGTGTAAAATGTACATGGCAAGATATGAAAGCCCAGTGTGGTAGGCAAAAAATAGTGATAAGTTAGAAAAAAAAGCCACCTTGGTATTTTGTCTGAAATAGTTACTTCAATATAATGAATGCATCATTATGAGTTACCAGATTGGTGGTTGTGAGGTTGTGAATACCTTTCTGCAGTTCTTTTAAATTAAGTAGCTACCATATCAGATACCAGTTTTTAACAGAAGCACAAGTTTTGCTTGCCTCATTACAGTTTTCCTGTCTCCAGTTCAAGCTCCTTTTTACCTTCTAGAGGTTGTTTTATTGTCTGTCTGGGCTCTTAGCCACTATGCAGTGTCTCAGCTTTCCTTCTGAGTTTGGGATCCAGGCAGGACTGGAAATTAATTCTTTCAGAATTGGTGCTGAGTATCTTTTTCAGCATAAGGATAGGCTAGAGAAGCATTCTGATCCCAATTAATGTACTAATAGGATCATGTATGTTGCAAAAAGACCTTTAAGATCATAGAGTCCAGCTGTTAACCCAGCACTGCCAACTCCACCAGTCAGCTCACGCTCAGCTGCCATCAACTAACACCCCAGGTGCTTTTCCATGAGCAGGTTTCCAGCCACTCTTCCCTGAGCCTGGAGTGTTGCATGGGGTTGTGGTGCTGGACCTGACACTGCATTGTTGAACTTCATACCATGGGCCGCAGCCCATGGATCCAGCCTGTCCAGATCCCCCTGCAGAGCCTGCTGCCCTCCAGCAGATCAATGCTCCAATTGGTGTCCTCTGCAAACTGACTGAGGGTACCCTCAATCCTGTCACCCAGGTCATTGATAGAGACATTAAACAGAACTAGTCTCAATGCTGAGCCCTGGGAAATGCCACTTGTGACCAGGTGTCAACTGGATTGAACTTCATCCACCACTGCTTTTTGGGCTCAGCCCTCCAACCAGTTTTTTATCTAGTACACACTTCCAAGCTGTGAGCAGCCAGTTATTAAAGGACAGTGCTGCAGAAAGGGTGTCAAAAGCTTTACTAAAGTGTGGCTACACAACATTCACAGGCTTTCTCTCATCCAATAAGCAGGTCACCTTATCATAGGAGATTAAGTCCATATTATCCAAGAGGCAGTTTTTAATTGCATCCCAGAAATGTGTTTGTCACCAGCAGTTAAGTATGAAACAGTGAACTTGAAATGTAAGCTGTATTTTAATTCAGTTCCTTGGAATCAGGTTTTCTGCTAAAATTGCAAGGAGAAGGCTAAGGACAGTTGCAAAGTTTGTTCTGCTGAGTAGTTTGCCCTTTTTGTTTCCTTTCAGTGAAGATGAGCCACTTCACAGAAGCTATCATTTCCATGGGCAAAAGGAATTTCTTTTAGTAGGGTGGAATCTCTAGTTTTAATCCTGTCAAATGCACTCAACATGATTATATGGTAAGACCCAAAAGCTGAATGATGTGGTGGGAGCTGGCAATGCAAGTGCTTTTAATTTTCTGTAATTGGTAACTTATACATAGGCCAATGAACTTAATGAAGATAGAATATGTGTTCAGCTCGACTTTAGTCATGCTTATTCAAACCAGCAATGGGAAGGTATGTTGGCTTTGTGATTTACTTCTGCTCATATATCCAGATGTAGAGAAAGCACTTTCCACATAGGCTGATAGAGCTATCAAGCTATAATAACCAGTCTTTGAATACTGCCAGCCTTGTTGCTTTCTTGATCTATAGAATTTTATTCCTAAACACACTAGAGTTGAAAGAAATAAAGTCTAAATGCCTATGTAGGGGGTCAGGTAAACTTTTACCAAACAGCATCATTAAAATGTCTGAATCTTGGATGCAAATCAAGCAACTCCAGTCAGCTTTTCCATGTGCCGGTATGATTTATGCAGGGAGATATTCACAGTTTCTTCTCTTTCCAGTCCTTCTTTGTTGTGGGCCTTTTTTAGCAGAGTTTATTTTGATGAATGCTCTCAGGTGTGCATAAACATTTTGTCTGAATGATGATTTGATGATGAACTTCCTTCTCATCCAGTTGGCCATTCAGTCTAAATGAAAAAAGGGTTGTGTTTCAGTTTTGTTACTCTTGGGTTTTTTGACCACTATGGAAGTGGAATTTGGGCCTCTCTTTCTTCTTCCCCAATGAAAAAAAAAAAAAAAAAAGCCGTGGAAAACAGTGATTTGTGTTCTCAAGCGGTATCCTGTTTTATTAGAAGGAATTAGTTGAAATTGGTCAAAATGTAAGTATTTTGAAACTCACTGAATTCTGTTACCTCTGCTTTTTTTGCTTTAATCTTTTGGACAAGGACAGACAAGAATTTGGTAGCTTAATGTAGATTCCAGTAGGAGCAACGTAGGTATAATTTTCTAAGCCTTGTGCCTGAGGAACACCTTAGGAACATTTGTCATAGAATGCTACCTTTTAATCTCCATGCTCATGGTACTTACCCACATTAGTGTTCCTGATCTAGACCAACAGTGGAGTAAGTGAGATGAGAAAAATAACTGATGGTAGAGACATGGATTCCTTGACAAATTCCTGATACTGGATATGAGCAGAGGGATCCTCTGGGCTTTTCTTCAAATGCCCTTTCTTCTGGCAGCCATCAAGAAGATGAGTCAGGAGAATGCTTACATTTTCTTAAAAACTTCCAGCAGGCAACATATGTTCCCAGTACTGGGGCCTTTCAGCATTGAAAAAGAGCACCCAGTTCACCTAACAGCTTTCCTACAAGCTCCGTCTCAAAACCAGCATCAAGGTGCCCTGCTGTGTCCCATGTTTCTTCAGTTTTATTTCTCATTAGGATAGCTGGATGTGCCTGAACTCCACTCAAAAATGCAGTAGGTCTGTTGCTGAGAGACAAAAGGCTGATACACACAGACAAAGAGAAAAATGTCTTTTATGAGTATTTTTACATAGAGGGTTTTTTTTGTATATAGTAGTGTTTCTTTTACTTTTTTGTTCAGGATAGCAATCTGATTTTACTCCAGGTCTGTATGTTAAAGATGTTATTCAAGAAATAGCTGTGTTCAAAATTCCTGCAGCTAACTATGCTGCTTTCCCTTTATTTAATGTATTCTAACCTTAACTTGAAATCTGTTCTAAGTAAGCTCCTGGAGTCCTGGCTACTGCTGGGGGAGTGTGGCTGTTGATGCCTGCAAACCCCTCTCCCTAGCAGCAGGAGTCTGGGAGAACTCTAACAGCAGCTCATACATTCTACCAAGATGCCTTAGGATGTACAAACTGTTTATAAGACAACTTCAAACTATTGCCAAAATATGAGTACGTATTATGAAAACAACATTTGTTTTTTAATCTAAGGATGAGGCAGCCCAATCTGTGCAAAAACCTTATACAGCTCTCCACAACTAAGTGCAACAAATGTAGAAATAAGAAGCTGCCCAGTACAATCCAGTGTCTGGAAAAGAAAAAATGAAGAAATGGGACCTATATAAAAGAAGAAAAGGGGGGGTGGGGGGGTAGAGGAGGAATCTGCAAAACTGAGTTGAGAAGCCTGTGGTAAACATAAAGTGAAAGTACACATAACTTACTAGCTTTACTATGTAGCGTTTCTAGAAACCCAGACATCAGCCACAAAGTGCTCAGTGACAAAGACCTTGGACTGTGGTGTTGGTTCTTCCCTCCTGCATCCACTGGAGCTGGTTGGTGGATCTGTCCTTGCAGCTTCCCATCAGTGTTATCATTAAATTCAAATAAGCCAAATGACCCTATGGCCTTGAGGAGCACGTTTCTGTTTTGCTTATTTCTCACGTTTAAAACCACAATACCTGTAAAGCAACAACAACACAATGTAAGAAAATGTCTTCTGTATTTTTCTTCTCAGATCTACTTGTTCAGGTCCAAAATACTAATCCATTATTCAAACAGGGATAGCATCTTTCCCTGCTGCTTTCTGAGCAGATGTGGTTGCTTTCTTGCTTAGAGCTGAGTTTGTCACTGAGATTAGTTGAGGGAGATGCACAGGGTATCACAGGATCAGCTCCTCTTTTGCTTCCAGTTTGCTTTCACATATAGGAAATAAAGTTAGAGCGACCTCTTTTCCCCAAAAGAACAAAAGGAAGAAGTTTCTCTCAGCTGGATCTTTCTGTGCCATGTTTGAGGCACACAACTGGAGAAGATGTGGTACAAAGCACAAGCCTGTTCTCTAGTTTTGGATGGCAGGATAGTTGACTGATATTTGTAACAGTTGAAAATGAGTAAATACTCATGTGTAGTCTTTAAGGAGTTTTCTCTGACTCAAACATAGCTTGGGATGCCTTTGGCCTGAATTTCTCACTCTGGTGAAAGAGATGTTGATGGCAGAAAATAGTTCATCTGTTGTTCCTCAGACTTTTGAGGGTCACAGGTATCTGTTTCTAACCTTTTAAATGAACCAAAATAGACTTCCAGTTTAACTATGTCTTCTAACTTGTAAGAAATGCTGTTCTGATTTTTTTCTTCACCTTAGGATGTCTCTCCATCCTATTCTTAGCAGGAGTGGAAAGGATCAGATACTCATATTGAGAGTTAGATATTTCCTGTGTTTTGTATGGCTGGACTGAAGAAATGGTTGAAGTGACTTGTAGATTAGGACATGCGTGCATGTCCAGAAGATAAATGGAGCATGAAACATGAAGTTCCCCTTTTTGTCTGTAAGTAGTGAGTGTCTCTGCAAGTATGTCTTAGCTTGACAGTGAGTCTTTCCTTCTCATCTTAGAGAGATACCTTTACTGGGCCTGAAAATCTTAAGTAGGGTCTTGTGCATAGAGACGTTAAAAGCAGACAAGTATTGAGGAAGTCTGAGAATGCCTACTGGGGCAGAGGTGTACGTCACTGTTGGGGGGAACACAAGTATCCTGCAGAGAAGGAGTCAGGAGAGTAGGATTTTGACAGAAGCACCTGGCTTGTGTGGCAAAAGCTGTGACCTGAAGGGCTCAGTCAGATGCTGCCAGCATAAAATTTATTGTTAACTGAATCCTTAACAAAAGTGCTAATGTGCCAGATGGCATCCCAAACTCCTAGGGTCAGGAAATAGAAAGGATAGTATTTCCTGTTGGTATCAATCTTTGATAGTTTTAGATGAGTACTTGTGAAAGCAGAGGGATCTAGGTGTTGCAGAAATGCTGGTATGCTTCAAGTAGGGGTCTTTTACTGTCTACCTGTAATGTACCTTGTTAATTCAGTCCCTACCTCCTTTTTGTGTGAGTTACAGAGCTTCTGTTCCATACCTGTCTTGGGCAACTCAAGCTCGATTTCATGACAGGTCTGGTGCAAGGGGTCTGCCAAAGATGTAGCATAGGAAGAAAAAGCAGAAATGTCACATGTGTAAGAAAGCAGGGATGGGCAGCTTCCAAGGCTATGAATCACAGTGGAAGCCCCTGGAAAGACGTGCCTGGGTGAGCATGGTGAGGGTACCTGGAGCTCGCTTGAGTTCAGCTCATCTCGCTATCCATCCTCTTGAAATAGAACCAGTGCAGGGCAACAGCTTACCTGCATCCAGTACCTGTAATTCTGGTCTGTTTCTAGAAAAACTGCCTAAGATGATTGAATATAATTTTCCCTGAAAATTATCAGTACAGATTCAGTTTCCACATTCTTTATGATACAATCACTGTGTTCTCGAGAAGTCACAGGTCCATAAGGCCTTCTCTTTTCAAAACCTGAATAACATGGATGTTATTCAGCCTGAGGGTAAGGTTAAAATAACTTAATAATGCTGGAAAGGGCTGTTGTTTGGTCACGTCAGAAACAAAAGAAAAAAGGACAACATAAAGGTAGCATCAGGTGCGTGCATGTAATGCTTTAAGCTTATGTTCAGACTGATTTTCAGCTGTAGGGTGTTACTGGTGCTGAGGTTTCTGCGCTGGTTTCTATTATTCATGATGAGAGAAGTATTTCTGTATGTTCCAGAATTCAACCTCTGTGTATGCTCACGGTGTTTTATAAATTCTCTGATCCTAAAAACCCCTTGCCATTAATGGCACAGGCTGTGGTCACTGAGTGCTTGGATGCACACAGTTTCCTGTGCTCTAATAGTGCAGCTACCTTACAGAGACAAAAGTGTAGTGTGTATAAATTGCCTTTTATCACCAGCTTGTCCTGTTTATTTTCACATGAAAAGGTTAGGACAGCTGAAATGAGTACTTGAGAGAGAAACAAGACCAACTCCATCGGGCCCCTGTGTTATTCCCCACATCCCAGTTACACACAGCAGCACCATAAAACTTTTCCATTTTGAAAAGCTGCTTGAGTTCTGCACTCAGCAGCTCCAAACGCCAATAATTCTGCTTCTGGCTGTCATTTGATACAGCAAATAGGGTGTGCTTACAGTGGAGCGCGGGAAGTCACACATGGAGCACATTCCTTGGAATCCTCTTTGTTTTATCAGTACAGAACAACCCACAAAGATTTGTATTATTGCACCTGAATAAATAGTGCTCTGCAACACTTTCCCATGGAGGTCAGTGCCTGTGACTTGTGAGGGGCCATTCCTGGGCTTTGTTCCTGCTGCTTCTGCTGTATAACAACGGTCTCGACGCCCGTGCCAGCTGACCCAGTGTCACGAAGTGCATGTTTTGGGTACTGATCTTGAAAGGCCAGCTGCTGGCCACCAGTAGTTTTTTTATGCAGCACTGTTTTTCTAGGGAGCAGGAGCAGTGTTCAGCTACACAGTTACAACTACCAGCATAGTTTTAGTAGCACAGACTTGCCAAATTCTCCAAATATTTTAATTTAATTGTAATGCATAATAGCAGGTGTACAGTGTGGTTGCCAGTTTCTGCTTGCTGGCCAGGAGAGTAAATGAGCCTTTGCAAAATGAGAATGGGATTTAATTGATATTTTCAGAAATGGCTGATAGCAAGCTGAGCACAAGATTCACCTCTTAGCAATTGCAGTTTGGTTGCTGGTATTTCCATGTGGTCACCAGAGAGAGGAAAATGCCTTCCCTCATGGAAGCCCTCTCAGCTGCCTAGAATGACAAGAAATGTGTTATTTCAGAAATACAGTTTCCATATCATCCCTCATGTCTTGACTTCAGGTCTCTCTGTTTTATTTTTAAACTCCCCCACCCCCTTTGAGTAACTTACTATTTGGGTAAAAAACACTCTTTGCCTAGTTCTACCATGGCTGACCTGCAAGCATTCTTTAATTTAGAAGTCTGAGCAGACACAAAAGCCAGATTTCCATACTCTTGGCTGCAGAGACTTTTAGGGCTTGTATGATTTGACTACTGCTGAGCTGAAGTCTGATTTGGGAGCCAAACTTCTTTTTTGTCTATACTGTTCTCATAGAGACCAGACATTTGCACTAAGCAGAGTATATTGCCAGAACATGAAATTGCACCTCCTGCGCACTAATGTTATGAAAGAAGTCTCAAAATTATTGCCTTCAAGCAGGTCAACTGTTTGTGTAGGCAGTTTGAGTTACTATAAAGGTGCTCTCAGACCTGTATGTGACTGTGTATATGTTTAGCCTAGCTAGAGAGGATATGTTAATTAGAAGGGAAGGGGAAAGGGAGGCATCGTCCCTCACTTCAGATCTGTCTTAGTTCCTCTGAAACTAATAAACATCTTGTGATTTCTCTTTGGACAAAACCATTCTCAGTACAGTTCCTTCAGAGGAGCTGTAAGGTTTCCTCAAACCAAGGGCTGGAAGCGACCTCCTGCACCTTAACAAACCTGCATGAAGCTAAGTGAAAATGTCAATTTGTCTGCACTTCTCTTGAAATGGCTGGAAAATGTCCAGACCCAGTGGACATAAACTCCTATCCTTTCTCAAAGGGTGATCACAGGCCTTACGTGTTAGTGCTCAGTCTATTTTCCTGGTTCTGCCTTGCTCTTGGGATGTAGCTTTTGTTTTTTTTTTTTTTTATTTATGCATTTAAGACTTGTTGAATATCACAAGTTTAAATGGCATAAGCGAAGTCTCTGAGGGTTTCACAGTCACCAAGTCAAGAGCAGAGAACTTGTTAGCATGGAGAAATTTGTTCAGCAGAGCCATGGATTCAAAGCTGGCGCAAAGATTGTTGCAGCCCTGTAACAGAATGATTTCTTTTCTGGTACTGATTGTCAACAGCAGGATGTGCAGCCCTGTTGTTTTTGGGGATGAAATCACTAATGTCAGCCTCTTAAGGAGGGCATTGTAGCCCTCAAATCTGGACTAGCAATCATGATTGGTGGTAGACAATGCAGGCCTTTTACAGTATCAGGTGATGTTGTTACATGGCAGGGCACAGAGGCTGTTTATGCACTGTGGGACAGAATTTAAATTCCCAAGGCCAGGGTGAGCTCTCACTGAAGGCAGTGCAGCTTTTGCTGGATTTTCTTTCTGGAACACTTTAGGTCACCTGCTTTTGCCAGATGCCAAAGCAGAACTGATCTTCAAGGACAACAGACTTTTCCCAAACCCTTTTAATCAGCAGCTCCTTTAAGCTGCCACATTGAACTGTTGGAGCAGGTCCAGAGGAGGCCACAAGGATGATCAGGGGCTGGAGCACCTCCCGTATGAAGACAGGATGAGAAAGTTGGGGCTGTTCAGTCTGCAGAAGAGAAGGCTGTGTGGAGACCTCATAGCAGCCTTCCAGTAGCTGAAGGGGGCCTATAAGTGTACTTGAGAGGGACTCTTCAATCAGGGACTGTAGAGATAGGATGAAGGATAATGGGTTTAAATTGAAACAAGGGAAATTCAGGTTATATCTAAAGAAGAAGTTCTCTACTGTGAGGGTGGTGAGGCACTGGCACAGATTGCCCAAAGAAGTGGTAAATGCTCCATCCCTGGCAGTGTTCAAGGCCAGGTTGGACAGAGCCTTGCATGACACAGACTAGCGTGAGGAATCCCTGCCTATGGCAAGGAGTTGGAACTAAATGATCTTAAGGTCCTTTCCAACCCCACCCATTCTGTGATTCTGTTGTCTAGATGTAAGTTCTGTATTGCCTGGCTATTAGCACAGGCGGAAGCACAGCTGCCCATTGATCAGTGCATTGGCTGTTGGTGATGGATGTAGCTGTTGGGCAGTGCCATTGGCTGGCTTGATGTCCCCTGTGGCTTCTGAGAGACATTTACAATCAGGATATAACTGCATGCACAGTTCTGCAATTTCAGTTGTGCACATATTTCTCTTGGCCACATATCAGGAAATCAGGTCAAAATCCGCCATATGCCTAAACCTGTAGACTGTTGCCTAGAAACTGTGCAGATTTATATTGTCTAAGGCTCTGGGTCCTCCTTTCCTGTTATCTGCTAAGATCTAAGGTTTAGATTCCATCTGGGTTTAGCTTGAAGACATTGCTGTCATATGCTTTGGAGCGTTCCCTCAATCAAAGAAGCAGTTTACACAGTTTTCAGCAGCTCTTTCTCCAGAGGGAGCATCCAGGATTTCTCTCCTACATACTTTGCAGTATTTGTATCTGGGGAAGGATTTGAAGGCTTTATGCTCAGTTTCTGAGGACTTTCATGTTTCCTGAATAATTCCCTTTCTCTGCAACATTTCTGAATGACTGTGCTGGGAGCTGGACTGGAAAATGCAGCCAGTGTTTGCTTCTAGCTCATCTTAAAAAGGCACTTGTAAAACAGGTTGTTGCCTGTAGCGGAGGGTAGCGTACATAGAAGTGGTATGACTTTTCTAAGTCTAAAAAATATTTTTTTTTTTCTGGCTGCACATTTTTATTGACCTGCCCGTGTCCCAGGACAGATACAGAACCCCACTCCTGCAGGTGAGAACAGGCCATTATTATTGCTAGAACATCTGAGGAAATGCTTGCAGATCCATCTGATTCATCTTGGAGATAAGGAAAGTCTGACAAAGGGGTTAATCACTTCAATTCGAGCATCCTGCAGACATATCTAGGGACTGGGTACTTGGCTTGGGTATTTCTTTAACCAAACAAGGGACCTGACTTTTATCAGCCAGGTATAATTCTTGTGTTTACATAGCAGAGCATTTTATTAAATGCCAAATTCTTTAAAAAAGCATAACCTACAGGTTTAAAATGTGCTTATGCCAGAATTCGTGGCCTGTGGGGAGAGAGATTGGGGAGGAGATGAATTCCCAGCAAGATGGCTACCATCAGCTCTAAGTTAAGAAAGGTTTGGACTTTTGGTCCCTAGGAGCCTGGAGAGGCAGCGAGTTCTTCCTGGGATGCTGTGATTTTTCTTCAGCTTCAGGGCAGGACTGCAGTGCAGATGTGCTGAAGGACATGGTGCTCTGAGCTACAGGAGGTCAATCCATATGGCTGACTTGCAACCCATGGGACGTCTCATCCTGCAAGTTACCACTTTATTTCATGTCTGTGGTGAAGAGAGAGGAAAAAGGCTCATCTGGCACTAGCCACACTCATTTCTCCTGAAAGCAGGAGGAATGCGTAGCTCAGAGGCCCAAGCATTACTGTGGTGTTCTGCTGAGCATACTTTTCCTCTGTCTGTCCCTTTTGATGCAGCACCCAGCCCCACATGTGCTGTATGGGTGAGTCATCTCAGCAAGAGCAGTCGGGGTACGTCAGATAACATGAACTTTACTGGAAGGGATCATGTATCACATTGCATCGTCTCTGAAGAGTTCTTGCAGAATGTTCTCCCCTAGGGGTGCAGAGAAAAGCTGCTGTGTTGTGGCTGTGTGTCTGCACACCTGGGGGAAACAGCTCTTGGATGTGAATTTGGGCACTGTTTCTAGTATCTCCGTTTGAATATGCAGCGTGCTTCTGCTGGCTGCCCAGTTTGAAGCTTTCTTTAGCTCTGAGTGGTAGAAGCGGTAGGATTCATTTAGTTTATTTTCCTACTGAAATCCTTTCTGTCAAAGTAGTATATAAACTGAAAGAAACAAACTCTATTGAACCTCACGATGTTTACTGTTGGAAACAAACAATTATACTATTGTTTAAAGAATTTGCAAACTATACTTTGTTTACACATCGTGCATAGAGAACTCTTATCTAAACTACGAAAGGGGAAAAAAAACCCAATAAAATACACAGATTATATTCTAATCCACAGTCTCAAATCACATGAAATTCTGTTTTGTGATTGAATACCCATCCCTAGCGTGCAGATTGCTGCGGGTTTGAACATCTAGCATCTCCTCAGGTTGCAGGGTGATGGTAGGAGGTGAGGTAGGCAGGGAAGGAGGGATGTGTCAGAGCTCCAGATTTAAAAGCTCAGGTTTGGTTTTCCTCTGTCATTGCCATTCTCAGGTGACAGCTGTGTGCATTGTTGGTTTGCATCTTCATTAAACTCACTTCAAATAAAAGGCAATTATGTTAACTGACCTGCTGCTGAGAAGCTTCCTTTCACAGCAGATCGACTTTTCACCTCTTGAGATACCTTATTTTCTCTTTGTCATGTTTTAAATCGTATCAAGTATGAAAGCAGTTGATATTAAACAAGTATTCACCAAAAGTACGCTTTTACTTCAAGTGAGCTCTGGTGGAGCTGTATTGTTACTTGTGAGCTGCCAGTAGAAAGAGGCTGCAAACCCTTGACCTTCAAGGAGGTGTTCTGAGGTGAGCCAGGGCAGAGAGGGAGGGTGAGGCCAGGTCTGGATTTCACAGGTTATCCTGTTGAAATCCACTCTGTGGGAGCTTTGTTAGCAGATTTGATATGAGACATTTGCCAATGTGGATTTAAATGCATGTCTAGGAAAGACTTGCTAGAAAATAGGTACTTACCAAGAGCAGCAAGGGCACTTAAACAGAAAATAGGGTCAGACTGTCTTGTGGAGCGAGAGGCGATGAGCAGAAAGTGACCACTGTCACTGAAATCAGATGTGTGTAATATGACAAGCAGTAGTTCTCCAGACTGAAGGTGCCCCCAGTCAAAATTTCTAGAACTTCATCTTGAGAAATTGATTTGACTTGAAAATTGTTACACTTAAAGCAAATTATGTCTTAAAATGATTCTGTTATTTTAGAGTTACAGACTATTAAATATAATCACCCAGCTTTCGACACTCACTTTGATCTAACAGTAGTTTGTCTCCCCTTATCTGATGACAAGGGCTTGTGTCGTTGTTTAAGCCATGCTGGCAATCGAGAACCATGCAGCCATTAGCTCACTCCTTCCCTTCCTCCCCCAGCTCTGGGAGGGATGGGGAGAAGCATCAAAAGAATGTAACTCCAAAGGGTTGAGATAAGAATAGTCCAGTAGCTAAGGAATAACACAAAGCACTACTGCTACCACCAGTAATGATAATGGAAGTAACAAGGGAAGAGAATACAACCACTCACCACCCGCCGACCAATACCCACGCCAAACAAACAGTGATCTAACCCTTCCAGATAATTGCCCTCAGTTTATATAGTGGGCATGATGTGCTCTGGTATGGAATACCTCTTTGGTTAGTTTGGGTCAGATATCCTGTCTCTGCTTCCTTCCGGCTTCCCCTCCTTCCTGGCAGAACATAAGACTCAGAAAGTCCTTGGTCAGTCTAAATATTAATGAGCAACAACTGAAAACATCAGTGTAATCAGCGCTGTTCCCAGGCAGAAAGTCAAAACCACAGCACTGCACCAGCTACTAAGAAGGAGAAAAATGACTGCTACTGCTGAACCCAGGACAGCTTCTTATTCTGAATTGACAGCCTTAAAAGCTTGCAAGTTAGCTACGTTTTAAGAAGAACTTACTGTAATTGATGAGTTGATAATTTACTTCTGCCTGTGTGGGCTTGAGTTCTGCTGTCACTGACAATGGCAGTTCAGGGATCCATCTTGATTCTGCTAATGTCAATCAAAGTTTGGCTTCCTATGTTGATCTTTTTTTAACCAGAAAAAGGACTAGGAATTTTTTTGGAATTTGCTTTTTATTGTCTGGTTGCTCTTTGGAAAGAACATAGCTGCACTTTGGAGCAGCAGAGCTTTCCCTTTAGCCCCAGCCATTGCCAACCCGCGTGTCAGGGTTAGGGAGATTGTAACATTAGTCTCCTGTGTATAAATACGGATTGTGTTAGGATTGTGGCTTTTCTTTGGGTTGATGGTCATAGAGGAAACATTACCTGGTCTTTACAAGACTTTGTGCAGCTATTACATGCTCTGATCACGCGGGCAGTACCCTTAGTCTCCCCCTGATCTCCTTGAGTGATATGCTGTAGATCTCCATTATCATCATTGGCATCACTCAGTAGTAATTTGCCTGTTCACATGGGAGAGCATCTACTGAGGAGTGCAAGCACCTCCTGCTCCCTCTCTCTTGATTTTCTCCAGCAACACAGCACTGCTGCAGCCAGCCCTGAAGCTGTCATTTAAATGGATTCTTTGTCACTGTACTGGGGGATTTCTACCCAATTTAGAGAAATAAGAAGAGTTACTTGGCTTTTGAAGCTGTTTGAGTTAACAGTGTTTTTTGACAGCTTTAGAAGAGCCCTTGCTGCCGGTTATAAAATGCCGAGCCGTATGCTGTTACTTGTGGGGGCCTGTTGGATCCGCACAGAGTTAAGCCAGGAAAAAGGAAATTTGCTGATATGGCTTCCTTTTGTCCATAAAAATCAGTATGGTTAATGGAGAGTGTAATTGTTAGTAGAAACGTATTATTTGAAGCACTACTGGGGAGCTCAAAGGCCTCTATAATACAAATACATGCCTCCTTTCTTCCACATTCTTTTTGGCTAGGCTGTGTTTTGGTGGGAAGCATGCATTAAGTCCTGCTGAGATCCCAGTGCACCAAGCCTGGGCTGCAGCTTTTCCAGGTCCCCGATATATAATGATAATAGCCAGTGTATTCCTCTGTAAGATACTGCTCTGATCAGTGTGTTTTACCCAGGTTGTCAGTGTGCCTGACACCTGCTGCCATCAGGGAGAATAACTCTTCCCTGCTTTGTGTGTTTCCAGGATCTGTTTCCCTAAAGGTGTACTGTTCTGTAGCTGCAAGGTAGTCAGACATAGCTGGACTGAGATGTGCAGTGACAGAAGTACATCTAAACAGGCAGGAGAAGGAGATATGGACAGAAATGATTGACTGTCTTCCTCCTTAACACGCTCAGAGCAGAACTTGCCTGCAGAATAAGCACCACCATGAGAAGGGTACATCATGACCTGTTTCTCTGTATTACATCTTTCCGTAGCCTGAGTGTTATTCTAGCTTGCTAGCCCTTTTCATCCTTTTCAGACTTTTCAATCTAAGAAATCAATTCTCTTCTCCATTTGCCTTTTTGACCTACTGCCTCGGTTGCTTCACACACCCCCTGCAAGATAGGGCTGAACATTGGTGTTTGAATGTGTAACTGACCACCAGTGCGAGCCTGCGCAAGCTGAGAAGCTGCAGTAGAGCACAGCCTGAGCAATGTAGTAGAGTTAGAGATGCCTCAGCTACTCTTTGCACTTGCTGTGGTTCTTGGCACATAACAAATGTGGAGACTTGGTGACTGAGACTGTAGCTTTCCTTCTTTGCAGAGCAGATGCTTTTGGCTTCCTGTGGAGCATCCCCTGGAGCATCCCTCTGCTCTACAAAACAACTGGACTGAGCACCATAGAATATGGCCAGTGAATCTTAGAAGTACAGAATGTCCCTGGAAGTGTTCACAAACCATGTAGATGAAGCCCTTAGTGATATGGTTTAGTGGTGGCCTTGGCACTGCTGGGGTAATGGTTGGACTTCATGATCTTAAAGATCTTTTTCAATCCAGTGGATTCTGTGATTCTAAGCTTAACAAACTACAGGGAGTTGTTGCTGCCATGAGCCACTCATTTTCGCCTAGTGGCAAATAAAGTCCTTATTTATAGCAATTTACCTGTCTTTTTGGAAGCCTTCCATATGTAAAATGAAAGACTGTTGCAGTTACCAGTGCAAGTTATGAATTTTTCTCACCGCTTCATCTTGTGAAAAATTAAATGGAAATGCTGAGACTGTTAGAGAAAATGATTGTCCAAGGTCCCATGGGTGAGCATGGAGCTTTCCTTGGAACCTCCCTGGAGCTGTGCCTCAGGATTGGGATTAGGTCACTTGTGGTACCTTGTGTCTAGGTTTTGGCTGGGATAGAGTTAATACCTTCTCAGAGGATGTGCACACCTGAGATGGCTCAGTGTGTGACTGCACTGAAATCCCCTTTCTCATGGCAGGTGTTGACTCAGGATGTGTTAGACCTCTACTAAAGATGTAAACTAATTTAAATGATCCCAGACAGAAACTGAGAATTTCTATGGCTTTCTGCATGGTTTCAGAACCAGCTGTGACATTCAGCGGCCTCTATGGGAGTTTTGTATCTTGAGCTTTCCTTAGATTCCAGTGTTGTGCATAGCAAGGGGGAAAAAATGTGTTTGGAAGTGTGATTTATCAAGAATTTAAAACAGTTTGACGTCCCCAAGGCTCTGTACTTTTTTAAAATTCCATATTTGCAAACACAAAAAAGACCTTTCTAGATGTTTTTCTTCCCTTTAAATTTAATGTATAATTGAAAAGATATTTTCGTCTACCACAAATAATTGGCATACATGAATTATATGCCAAAAATACTCTGCATAAGTTCAGAATGTACGTTTATGTCTTCATTCCCTGATGTATCACTATATATGCTGCAATGGGACAGAACAAAAATGGACTGGCACAAATTTTCAGGAGAGGGATCCCCCCATTTTTAACCCCTGGTTGAACTGCAGGTGGGAATCTCAGCAAGCAAACATCAGGAAAATGGCAGGTTTGTATTATAGAGGTGTGCAAGTACTGGTCTGCATCTGCAGTTAATTTTCTAGATGCAAAATTATACCTGCAGAAGGGGATAACAGTTCTCCCTGCTGGCTTAAGGAGTTGCACAGAGGAGTTGCACAAAGTGAGTGACAAGTCTTTGAAAAGGTGCTGGGGCCCTACTGGAAATTGTGCTCTTTTCACAGCTCCCCTCTCCTCTGAGAGCTATTGTGGAATAAATACTGCTGTTTGCTCTGATGCATTTGTGGGGGTGGTTTCCTCTTCCCTCACTCTCGCTGACAAATTAAAATGTTTTCTTGGCAGTGGATTGACTCGGTATAATTTATGGCTGGGGCTGCCTGGGTGCTAACTTTTGCTTGCTCTTCATCCAGTTTCACTCTGTTTGCTGACTTGTATGACCAAAATTGAATTTCCTTCCCTTCCCTGCTTCCCCTGAAAGCTTGTAAATTGTAGAATTGCAGACTGATTTGGGTTGGAAAGGACCTTAAGGTCCTCCAGATCCAAACTCCCTGCCATGGGCAGGGTCACTTCACACTAGACCATGTCCCTCAAGGCTCTGTCCAACCTGGACTTGAACACTGCCAGGGATTGAACATCACCACTTCTTTAGGCAACCTCTGCCAGTGCCTCACCACCCTCATAGTAAAGAGCTTCCTCCTTATACCTAGCCTGAACTTCCCCTGTTTAAGTTTGAGCCCATTGATCTTTCTCCTACTGCTACAAAACACTCTGTTGGCTTAGAAAACAATGGAATGTTCAAAGGTTTTTTCAAAAGACCAATCTAGGGATAAAAGGAAAATTTAAACTTATGAAGGGTGGGAAAAGGATTGTCTGAGAGGCACCAGAAAGGGATATAGGGACTGGTGAGATGTTTGTGAATAGTTGCGATAAATTTTTACCTACTCAGTATTAAAAAAGTAGTCAGGAATGCATGACTAGATGGTTCTGTTGGTTAAAATAGCTCCACTTTGGTGTTGTGAAAGTATATACTAATCTATATTAATGAGTGTAAAGTGACTGGTATTAATGCCCACTAAAATGAGCAGAATGGCTCCCTTGAGTGTATGAAGTGAAGCCCAGGTATGACCCCCCTGCCCAGAGCAAGCCTCATGCTGTGCTTTATAGAGCAGCAGCACTAGGAAACTCAGTGGCCTCCAAATAATTCCTCCAAATAATGCCATTGTGACTTACCCTACTGAATAGGTACACTACTGCCTGTACTGTAAAATGTAGTCACAGTGTGCTCAAGGAGACTGGAAGTTACCTAAAAGCACATGAGTTTCAGAACAGATTCATCTCACTGAAAATTATAGATAGCTTCTCCAGTGATTTGATATGACACTGTTTGAAGTTGGAAGAGATGTATGTGTATGTATATGTGTATTGACGTTAAGCCATCTCACAGAAGTAGCAGTTACCTCCCTCTCACACACAGAATTCCTTCTAGGAAAGGTACTGCCTTTCTATTTGTGGAGTAAAATACTTTAAAGGTTAGGCTTGAGATAGGAACTTGAGGGCAGTGCCTAAGTGCTAGCGAATTAAGTACAGCATGTGAAGAGACTAACAGAGTCTGGAGGTCAAGTCAAGCATTGCGTTTGCATTTCGGAAGCACTTGAAGAAGCACAAAACTTCTTTTCAAGGTTCATAGGAAGAAACTCGGGGTTCCATCTCTTTCATGCCAGAACTGAAATAAGTTTTAAAGTGTTCCTTTGTAATTCTCCAAAGGCATTCTGTGAGAAAATTATTTGGAAAATCCTCTTTATCTTGGATCTTCAGCTGAACTGTTAACTAAATTACATTTGGAAGACAAACTTCTACTCTTAATCCCAGCCTTCCATTCAAAGCAATTGAAATTGCACAGAGCAGGGTTTGGTTTCTTTGGGTTTGTTGCTGGTGATCAATGAAAGGGGCCCAGTTTGAGTGTCAGGTTTCACCAGAGACAGGCAGGGTTGACGATTAGGAAATGGATCTGTTTTACAAGTGCCCACCAAAAATTGGAAAATATGAGAACAAGAATTCATGCCAAAGTTGCAAGATTAATTGCTGAGCAAGAAAAGATCTGCTTTTCCTAGGAAGTTTTGTCCTTGATTAATTATTAGCAGATAGGGATTTAGGAGAAGACCAGTGCAGTCCTTTCTGTAATACCTGTATGAGCACATAGAAATTTGAAAGATGGAATTTCTGGCCTTTTTTTTTTTTTAACATATAGAGTAGTATAGGATTGATGATTTTTATTAAACTGTAGTGATTCTTTGTGTTTAGAATTCAGCCATGTGTTTCTCGTTTTGATGGAACAAACACCAACGCAAAGAAAGGCCACAACTAATCACTTTACAACTTTATTTATCAAATTACTGTGATTACAGAAACCATTTTCCAAGCACATAATCACAAAGTTAATTTTAAAATGACTCTTAAATGCTTCCCTGCATGTTCTACATGTGTTCTCTGACTTCCAGTGTCATATGCCACTAGCAAGTCAGGTTAAGACAGACCAGCTATCATCTGTGTATAGATATATCTCTGGCTGCATCAACATTAGCCTTTAGAACTTGAGATCAGAAATTTATGCAAACATCAGAACATAAACCTACTATTTGGCAGGAATACCGAGTGACACAACCATGTCAAAGCTTTATTAAGCGTATTTGTTAAGAATCAATGTTTCAGTACGTTCTCATTGCAAAAACAGGGCATACTTAACGGGAGGCTCATTGTTGAGATATCCCTGTGTGTCATTGGCAAAGATAAGGTGAGAAGGTTTGGAAGCTGATGGCCATTGCTTTTGACTCAGCTACTGGGATGTGTCTTTGTCACCGCACTGGGGAGAGTAGCCTGTATGTGTGAGGCCTGATCACATCTGTCACCATGTCTTTGGATGAGACCTCGGGGTGAAGGCTGCAAACCACATCATGGGAATGGAAACTTGTTTGACAGACTTCTCCGTCTCCCATGGGGAAATGTTTAGTGGGGAAATGTTTAGATGCTCAGGAAGAGAAAAGTTGCAAATGAGTGCCTCGGGGGCCACAGGTCTAAGTTTATGAGTTGTGTAACAGCATAAAGCTGTGGTGATTTAGGGCTGATTGACACTCTTGACAGAGCATTACTGCATTTGGATGGCATGGTGCAACCCTGAGCACTGCAACCTATGTGCAGGTAGTTTCGTTCCTGACACAATGTTCCTGTGACACAACTTCCTGGTGTGCTCTGCTCTGAACTGAAGGGACTGTTGCCTTCAGGGCAGGACAGGGCCATCACGCTCACTGTGTCTGAGCAATGAATTGACTGGGAGGCCCCTGTGCTTCCTGGGGAGGTGTTCTCTCTGCTGCAGGCAGGAAGCCTGCTTGTGGAGACACATTCATTCACACATTTGTGAGCCAGCCTGGAGCAGGCAAACCACATGCTCCCAGTCACCAGATGTGGAGACGTAGTACCTACTGTGCTTCAGCAGCCAATTACTCAAAGCCATAATATTTTTGCTTCTGAAATGAGCTACTTTATGAATTATACAAAAGGAAATGATCAGTGTTGACAGCTGATTCTTTTAAATAGAGTGAAATCAAAAATGCCATTAAAAATAGGCCTGAAATTCACCGTTCCACAGAACTGACTCTCATCAAGTTTTGAAATGCTATTAGCAATAGCAGATCTTCCGTAAGATTTGGAATTTTCCAGGTATTGCCTTGTCTTACTCAATAAGTCTCAGTTTCTTCTCCTCAGAAATAATGATTCCTGGGCACTGCACCAAGATTTGCAGATGTTTTGAAGATGTCCTGATCAGCCAAGATTAGGGCATGAATGTTTTCAACTTTATTTTCTTAGGTACAGTACCCTTGTTAATGATCAACTTTTTTTAATTCTGACTATTAAGAAAAAAAAGAATTAACGTTGGTCTCTTCAGAGACATCTGTGCATTGCTGCTGAACTGAACATAATACAGGTATTGTTCACCTCTGGTTTTAGCTTTATGGTGATGAGAGTTTTTCTCCTGTAGAGGTGCAGAGAATTTGTTGAAAGCTTCAGTAAGGGGAACCCAGCTCACTTTGGTAACAACCTTGCTTGTCCTGTGTTCACTTGCTCCATGAAAATATTAGAGGATCTGGTGGACGTGTTTGTGAGACTGTTGATAGGTCAGTCCTTCCCCATCCTCTTCAACTGCAAAGATGTACTGCACATGGTACCCTTACCTGTGACTTGTTCAGAGCTTTCCTCAACCTTTCATTTTCCTGGGAGATTGTGTGGATATTGTTTAAGTAACAGTATTGACATTGTTTTGAGGAGTCTCCTGAAAGTAGCTTTTCCTCATCTTTTTGAGGGTTCCATACTCCCTCACCCCCATTTGCTCGCAGCATTTGTTAAGTCATATTTTATTTATTGGCCTTTCCATGAAGCTAATGACAAAGAGTCTATTTTGCTCAGTAATGCAGAAAAAGCAGACCCTCTCTCAAAAATACCTCACAAGCATAGCAAAGGATGAATAGTGGAAGATAGGGAGTGCCTGGAAACTGAAAGGCATCAACCATCATTTAGTTTTATAAGGGCTTATGAGAGAACAGAGAAAGTTTCTCTTAGGCAAGAGGAAGAGCTCAGGAGAAATACAACAGTGTTTGCTTGAGGATAGACAATGGAGCCTTGAAACTAAACTGTGAACCATTCAGTCAAAATATCTTC
This sequence comes from Forpus xanthops, assembly GCA_032466535.1. Classification (NCBI taxonomy): domain Eukaryota; kingdom Metazoa; phylum Chordata; class Aves; order Psittaciformes; family Psittacidae; genus Forpus; species Forpus xanthops. The sequence goes on from JASSUY010033131.1 coordinate 24,795, forward strand.
ACTTCATGGGCAAGTTCCCTGATACTTTTGTTTGCTTTCCACACTGGATGGTTGTTTTCTGTCTCTCTCTCTCTCCATGCTGTGGGACATGAGCCCTATGTTTCTAGTTGTGAGTGTATCCCTCAGGGTTGTTCACATAGCCTAAATGCAAGTTTGCATATTGGTCCAAACCTGAAGGGACTGCCTGTTGGACTTACTTGAAGCTTGGATATAAAGAACAGACAGAACTGCAGATGTCTTTGAGATGGTTTGCTCTCAAAATTTACCATCTGCTTAGTTACCTTACTTGGTTGGGATTCATAGATTTTATTTTCTATTGTCTCAACAAAGCCTGACAAGCAAGTGCGAGAGAAAGAAAAGCCTCAATTTGCATTTAGTCAAGCTACATTCCAGTTCAGTATCATGGCTGAATGAATATTAGAAAGGGAAGCTTGTACTGGTGAGCAGTGGCAGGTACTCAGCTCCTGGAAAACTCTACCTCCGTATAAAGCCATCTTATAGGCAAAGTGTTTTACAGCATGTATCAGCAGTAACAATATGATTCATCCCACTCAGCAAGAAAAATGCATTGTCTGTATGAAATTAACTGTACACTATTGCAGCTTGCAGAAGTTTTCCAGCTTCATAGTTTCCTTCTATTTTTATCTTAAATTGGTCTAATTTTACCTTTACAATCTGCCAGCCTTTCCTCACAATTATCTGCTCTTTAAAGAGATGAGCCCTTTTTTTTATAGATGTGGAAAAATACCTGTTACTTTCCTCATGAAAAATACATGTTTGTTGTATCTCTGGTTTAATAATTCAACTCTGTTTACTGTGCAGTACTTTAAGTAATATTTAATAGATCTGGTTGTGAAAACCTGTGTTACATGGAGAAATGCGGTTGGCACAGCTGATGAAATGAACATGACTAATAGAAATTCTCATAACTGACAAGAAAAAAGTCAACATAAACTGAATGTTGGCTGGCACCTGACTGTGTCTCGACATAAACTGAATGTTGGCTGGCACCTGACTGTGTCTCGACATAAACTGAATGTTGACTGGCACTTGACTGTGTCTCAGGGTGTCAAGATATGTAGAAAACTTACAAGGCAGTGGCTTATAAAATATGGCTTTCAGACTCCAGTGATCCCAGCTCAGGAACCTGTGCATCATTCCTCAACTTAAAGGTCATTACGCTTAAGGTTTTTCCTGAATAATCTGTTTGGGGTTTTTGTTTGTTTGTTTGTTTGTTTTTAATAGAATCACAACATGATTTGGGTTGGAAAGGACCTTAAGATCATCAAGTTCCAATCCCCTGCCATGGTAAAGATGCCTCACACTGGACCACGTTGCCCAAAGTTCTGTCCAACCTGGCCTTGACCACTGGCAGGGATGGAGCAGGAAAGCTGGCAAGTGGTGGTACTTCAAAGGCAAATTCTTTGTTTCTCTAAACATCCAGCACTGCCTATGTAGAGTCCTCTGTGCCTCTGAGCATCCCTGTGCTTCCTGTGAAACATCACCAGTTTATACCTGTGTCTTGCAAATATCATATGAAAGGAGCATTGTGATCCATTCAGATAATAGAAAGGCGAGGTAACATCTGTCAGTCTGTCTTAAGTGAATAATCAGGATCACCTGTGAAAAGACTTTGAGATTCCTAAAATCTTCATAGTTGATCAGGAGGGAAAAAAGGTCTTTATAATTATATCATTATCATTATTGTTATTCCATATTTTCCTTTTTTTCTTTTTTTTTTTTTTGAACTCCCAGATGATGCAGCAATGGCTGGTGTTTGCTGTTGGCTGGGCTGCACTAGCTAGGGCCTGGCACTGGGTTACTCATGTTGCACTTAGCATTGATGCCCAAGCTGACTGAGGCAGCCAGTGAGATCAAATCATAGAATTAACTAGGTTGAAAACCACATTTAAAATCAAGAAGCCCAAACTTTAAAAACCATCACTGTGAGGAAAGTAGGAAAACATCTTCTTCCAGCTTCAAGTCTCCATCCACCCAGAGGAGTGGTCCTTGCTGCCCAGCAGGTATGCATGGTGAGATCTGGCTGCAGACTATCCTTGTGATACAGGCTTGCCAGGTGGGAATAAGACACAAGCCTTCCTGCTGGAAAGGTGGCAAAGCAGACACTTTTTTATCAAGTTTTTATGGTCTGTGTAGGTTTAATATTATCAGTACTACATTAAAATCTGCAACAGCAAACAAGAAAGTGCTTAGAGAATAGTGGTTATTGTCTCTTGTATTGGATTGTAGTAACTGATCTGCCTGCTGTAATGATAACTCAGAAGGACTTTGTGTCCCATAAAGTTTATGGTTTGATTTGAATGTTTGTATTAGATATTGCACTTCAAATCATCAAAGTGTTTTTCTGGGAGAGTTTGTCTAGGTTTTTTTTCCATAACATTTCTGGGCTTTTTTGGATGGAGATTGCCAAGACTTCTCTTTGTAGAGAAATCATTGTAACTGGCACTTTTATGCTCATAAAAACCTGTGGATGGCAATGTTTTTCAAAGTGAGGAACCCCACTCCATAGTGGGAAGGGGACTGGGGGTGTCAGGAGGGAAGCTGGTATCTCCATGAGCTCAGGAATCCCATGCAGGACTCATACAAAACGTGACTTCCTTAAGCTTTAATGGATATTTAATTAAATCCTTAAAAATTACACCAGAGTGGATGTTATTTACTGAATGCAGATGAGAAGGATACACTGAGGCCATGGAAGAAAAGTGTCAGACGTTGTGCTACCATAACCTCAGATATTTCATAACAATTGATAAGCTGCAAGGGTAATTAATGCCCTGCAGAGTCTGTCTGATGGCTGTCTGATCATGTTAGATGGCATTTCATGATATAACAAAGAAAGATTTTGTATAAGTGATTACAGCTACTCAGTGAAGTGGTGATATCTTTACTGAGCTGAAGCTGTGGACTTCCTTACAAATTATCAGGTCCTTCCTAAGCAGGATTATTGCTGCCTTTGAGCAGCGCAGCGTTTCATAGAATCGTAGAATGGTTCGGGTTGGCAAGGATCTTAAGAACTTCCACTTCCAGCCCCCTGCCATTGTCAGGGATACCTCACAGTAGACCATATCACCCAACGCCCTTTCCAACCTAACTTTGAATACTGCCAAAGATGGGTCAGTGTTGTGGTTTAATCCCACCCAGTAACCCAGAACCATGCAGCCGTTTGCTCACTCCTCCCCCCTTGTCCTCCCTGCTCCCAGAGGGATGGAGAGGAGAATCAAAAGAATGTAACTCCCACAAGTTGATATAAGAACAGTCCAGTAACTAAGGTATAACACAAATCACGACTGCTACCACCAGTAATAATAACGGAAGTAACAAGGGAAGAAAATACAACCACTCACCACCTGATGACTAATACCCAGCCTGACCTGAGCAGTGATCTAACCCTTCTGAATAACTGCCCCCAGTTTATGTTCTGGCCATGATGTGCTGTGGCATGGAATACATCTTCGGTTAATTTGGGTCAGGTGTCCTGTCTCTGCTTCCTCCCAGTTTCTCCTCCTCCCTGGCAGAGCATGAGACTCAGAAAGCCCTTGGTCAGACAAAACATTACTGAGCAACAACTAAAAACATCAGTCTTATCAGCGCTGTTTGCAGTCCGAAAGTTAAAACCACAGCACTGCACCACCTACTAAGAAGGAGAAAAATCACTGCTACTGAACCCATACAGACAGACACAGCTTCTTTCTGAAACCTATTCCAGTGCCTCACCACCATCACAGTAAAGGACTTCTTCCATATATCTAACCTGAACTTCCCCTGTTTAAATTTAAACTCCTCACCCCTTGTCCTATTGCTACAGTCCCTGATGAAGAGTCCCTCTCTGGCATCCAAAATAGCTTAAGCATTCTGCTCTTGTTACGGCCTCTCCACACGTGTTCAGAGGTAAATCCACCCCATCCATGTAATAAAATTTCTTATTTGTGGAAGAAAAGCAATCAGGATTTTGAGATGAAAATTTACAGGTTGAAGGTTATGAAACAATGTCTTAAGGGAATAAAGATACTGTACAAGGAGAATTGCTGGCAGGTCAAACACATTGTTATGTGCAATTACCTTGAAACCTGGAGTCCAGGTTTCTATTACAGAAAGATAAACAAATGAGGAATGTGTAACACTATTCATCATTAGATCTTTTAATACAGATATTGCATGTGTTCCATGTGTATAATTTAAATCAGAAAAATAATTTAATCCTTTTATTTTCTGTAATGAATAAATTAGGAAGCCAATAATATTTTTTTAAAAATCATTAAACTGATTAGCATTTAAAGTTGACTTAAAAATGAATTCTAAGTAAGTAAATATTCATATCGTGAGGATTCATGTTTGAATTCTCTAAGCAAAGGAAGTAGTTTATATACCATTAATAGTTTATTTTGTGGTAAAAGCAAATGCTAAAGGTGTGCCTATGTAGTGTTGCTGTTCTTCAGTGGAAAAAACCTGAATGGTCATAATACTCATGCTTATCATTAGCTTACTCAGTAATTTTTGCACTGTGTGGATAACTTCAATTCCATATCATCGAGAACATGAATCAACTTCAGTGTGCACTTACAGCCCAGAAATCCCCTGTGTCCTTGCCTACTCAGAAGGACCATGACCAGCAGGTCAAAGAAGGTGATCCTGACCCTTGATTAGGAGAAAACTCCAGTAACAAACTTGCCAATGAAGTTTTCTAGTTAACAAGCCGGTATTCTTTATTATGGCGCCAGGAGACATGGGGGATAACTCCTCCTAACGTGCATCCTCGTATTGCCACACAAGCAGTCCCTTATATAGCTACCAAGCACACATACATATTCATGAGACTACATATGGATTACATCATTTTCCC
>JASSUY010033135.1:0-12186 GCA_032466535.1 Forpus xanthops
GTAAAGAATTTCTTCCTCAGATCCAATCTAAACTTCTCCTGTTTAAGTTTGAACCCATTACCCCTTGTCCTCTCACTGCAGTCCCTAATGAAGAGTCCCTCCCCAGCATCCCTATAGCCCCCCTTCAGATACTGGAAGGCTGCTGTGAGGTCTCCACGTATGTTCATTGCTGTGATTTTATTTGCAGCATTTTTGAGATACTACGGTTAAGGCTGATCAGCAAGTACATTTGTAATGTAGTTGACTAGCTGCAAGAGGTGGCTGTTGGGAATCTTATAGTTTTTAAGGGCAGGCTGACTGAGGGAAAGGAGTGATGTACGAGGGTGTTGAGTTTTTTCCTCAGTATCAGTGATATTGTGAAAGATGTTAGTTGCATGGGCAAATGAAATAATGACTGATCCTTTTTTAAAGTTGCATATTGTAAACTTTTAAAGTTGCATCCTTGGTAAATGCTTACCTGGGTGAACAAACAAAATGGGAGTAGCTGATGGAAAAGCTTTCTGTGATTTTTACGATGTGAACACGTTATTGCCCCGTCATGTAAGGAAGGGATGACTCCACCTTGATTCACCTTGTGCCTTTTTAGATTGGGAAGAAAAGGATCAAGAATATGGACAGGACAAGACATAGGCCCACCTTTCCCTTGGATATTTATGATTGTGAGTGGCATGTTTTGCTCTTCAGAAGGAGACCTAGCAGAACTGTTTTCTCCTATTTTAAGTGGCAAGGAGTGCTGTTGAGTATACAGCTCATGCAGGCCTTGTGCTTGGGAATACCTCCAAAATACCTCACGTGGCTGCTCTCTCTCAGGCCCTCTGACCCTTGCTATGTGTTCTTAGTGGACAGAATGGCTGAATGTTGTCTGCACATGTTTTGTAACACATGAAGGTCTTTCTTGCATGTACAAATGTCACGCATGTGAACAACATAAAATCTACTCAGTTTTCTTTGTTTATTACTTTTATTACCTGTAATATATTCAGAAACAAGACCAAACAAACCTTGGCATTGCTGGTCCTGAGAATTATTTTGTCAGGGGTTAGGAAGAAGGAAAGAAGGGGCCATTGAGCAACAGAGGAAGAGGAGTTTCCATTTCCCATTTCCTTTTCTGCAGTTTGCAGTGCAGTAATCACTGGTGTAGGAAGGAAGAAGGCTTACACCTTCAAATTCAAATTCCATAGGCATAATCAAAGTTTAGGCACAAAGCAGTGCAGTCTTATTATTCTATGAAGTGAGGTCAGTAGTCTTCAGCCTCTTAACAGGACAGTAGAATTTATGAAGCATCACAGTGGCAGAACATGGTTACCTGCAGTCTATTCACATAACAAGCCCACCAGGGTCCTATAGTTATTGTCCTTGAATTTGTTTTCCTTTCTTCATTTTCTTTGTCAGCCTCCTGTTTCCTTGGCCTGGTGTACTGCTCCGGAGGAATTGCTTTATTACCTTCCATGTCTTGTTGGTGACATTTTTTTGTGTTTTTTTTTTGTTGTTATTATCATTAGCTAGCTTGGTTTAGTTGGCTCCATCAGTGTGTCTGTGATGATAGAGATGCTCACAGTGGTGTGCAATGAACTCTAAGTGCTAGTCTTCCAGGAAATCTGGGATTGTTTTTCAGTTTGAGGTATCCTTTAAAGGCAGTGTGAGAGAAGAGCCTAAAATGTGAGTGAGCTTAAAAGACATCCTTATTATCGTAGAGCTCAAAAAGTCTTATGAGCTGTTGGGAATATAACTATTACCAGGCATTATCAAAAAGAAAATAAATGTGAGATTTTAAAACATCTATCTCTCATTAACACGATATAGGAGGTGGCTCTGTAACAGTCTTTTACACATGATAATAAAACTTTGTGTATCTTTGACCCCCTGCATTTGAGGATTTTAGCTCACATTGCTGTACTTCACTAATTCAGGTTCCTATGGTGAGGGAAGTGAAGTTTATTATCTCTCCTTTTCTTTTATAGAACAAGAAAGTGAGGCAAGGAGATCTAAGTACTATGTCCAAGGTGGCATTGTAGGAAGTGGATTGTCAGGTGCTGATCTTCATCCGTAAGACAATCAGTCCTGACTCCCTGTTTCTCATCTCACTTGTTCTGTCATACAGAGAGTTTTTTTTTTTTTTTTTAATTAGGAAAACTGTGCTCTGCATCTCAGAAGCACAGCATCCAGGTGGGAATAGCGTTTGTCAGTACAGCGTATTTAATTATTTATAACTACTTTCTTTGTCTGATGGTTGGGTCGTGATTTTTTTCATTTCCCACCAGAAGGTTTGATCACTTCAACAGCCTGAAATCAAACATTTGCCAGGGCTTACAAATTATGAAAATGGTTTCTGATTAAAGTGTTCCGCAGGGAGGTTCAAGTTTCAGTTCATTATAGAAGCCAAAGGCGCTCTGCTGTGTTTCAGCAGAGGAGCTGCTCTCTGGCATGTGCTCTGTGTTCACACCCATGCTGGCTCACACCTTTTCCCCATGGTCTTCTCCGGGCTGTTTCTTTAGAGTGCCCTTACAGCAGGGGGCAAGCAGAGCCCTCACAGCCAAGAGAGATGCAGGTCTGCACGGCACCCATCAGACAGCACCTGACAAAAGGGCTGCTCCCACTTACAGTTGAAAGAAGTGACAGAATATAGTGCAGGCATCTAAAACTTATCTATTTAGTGGATATACTGTGATCAAATCTGAAAATCATTGCAGCATCAGTTAAATCAGCAATGCCTCTAGCACTCTGATTGCAACAAGTCAGACCTCATTTCACAGTGCAGGATAATTGGGGCTATTAGAATTAATCTATTTAAGGGTAATACTGCTTAAAAAAAAAGAAAGAGATGGAAATGATTTCTGGTTTTGTCTGTACTGGTCCATGGACCAGTGTTGATTGATGGACATCAAAGGTCTGATGTTCTTGGCTTCCCCTCTTAATTTCCCTGTGCAAAACATCAAAGCATGTGGTGCTTTTCTGGCATTAGTTTCTTTATGAATTGAAAATGCATTGGATCCATAATCCAAATACATAAAATGGTCAGCAGTGTGTGCTGCAAACCTAATAAAATGTGTTGCACTGGATGATTGCTTAAAGAGCACTTGCTTTCACTTACAGGTCTTACCTTTGTAGGTGTTCTGATGCAGTTCTCATCAGCTCTAATGACTGAGTAGCTAGTGGGAAAACCCCAAATTTCCTAAATATTCCTGACAAAATAAAGGCAGGCATTTATGTAAGCTTTTGCCCGCAATCACATTAATAACTTTCTGACAATAACGTGTAGCCAAATTGCATTTTCTTCAGTCAGCTGTTCAAAGGCAAGGATTGCTTAACTGCCACCATAGTTCCGTGGCTATAAAGTAAATCTCTACAGCTGGTAGGAAAAAGAAGCTGATGGGGCCATATCTGCTCAAAGTAAGGGCTGTCTATGAAAAGAACAGCAGTTGAACTGCTGGAGAGGATGGCTATAGAAACTGCCTTTCCCTATAAAGTGCTGGAGGACCACTGTAGAGAGGCGGTCATTCCAGGTAGTCTTTAGATAAACAAGAGTCCAAAAATTGCCTGTTCTGGAAGACTGTGGGAGAGACAGGAAGAAAGGAGCGTTGTCACATGATGCTGGGCCTGGCTCTGTCTCAAGATGGAGATGAAAGCGTAGTTTGCCCCATGCTCCCTGGCACTTGGATGGAAAATCAAAAGGAACCGTATTAATTTCAGCTTCATTGAAAGCACACAGTAGAAAAAACATTCCTAGTTGGCAAATGGAAAAGTTTTAAATTGATGATGGAAGAAACATTCATTTCCAAGCTTCTGAGCGAGCTATTAAAATCAACAGAGTAAAGACAAAATACCTGGCACTGAAAATGAAAGGAACAGTTTTTTGCATCTACTTAGTTAAAACTTGGCAAAACGTATATAAAGCGGTGGTTTCAGATTTCCGTGTTCAATAACTGTACCAACGTTTGCTCTCAGGGTTACTGTGGTAGATAGTTCATACCACTTGAGAAGCATTATTTCCTCTAACTTTTTTAATCAGAAGTCAATTTAAGTAAAAAGCTAGATCTTGTATCAGCACTGACATGTGTTTTTTTTATTTTGTACTGTTGAATGGTCCAGGCTTTTCATTTAAATACACTGTTTTGGAACAAATTTATCTCCATTTAATTGACATAGGAGTTACCGCAGTAAATCTAGTAAAGGTATTTGCCCAGTATTTATGTAGTATTTTCACCTACACTTCTCAGTGGTCTTCCTCATGAGGATGAGAAATGCATTGATTTCACAAGCAAAGAAACCATGAACAGTAAGTTCTTTCCCCTTGCCCTTATCCCCCAGCCAAACATCATCATCTATGGCCTATATATTAGCAATCAGTTTCACATGATAACCAGCGTTTTCATCGTCAACATTTTCTCAGTTCTCTACAGTTCAAAGTTAGCTTTTGAGTTACTTTATGGAAAGGTTATGTATTGCAGAAAAAAATATTTAAGAGAAGATTATAATTGTTGTATGGAAGCACCACACAACCTGGGTACATCGCTGCCGGTGTGTTTCTATAGGATGAATAAAATGTACCCATTAGGATACATTCTCTTGTGAATTTTCTGTACTTTTAGAGCAAGTTCTACAGTGTAACATTAAAATTCTCAAGAAGATAACATTAAGAGCGGGTTATTTACTATTTATAACAGGCAGCATATTGGTAAACAGTTGGGGGGGTGCGTGATTTGGGTTTGGTATAGCTAAACATATGCATCTGATGAGACCTAAGCACTTCTTCAGAATGATATTTGATTTTCTGAACATTAAAGTTGAGGCACTGTTGCATTAAGGAATGCAAAGACTAGCTTCTTGTGAGGGCATTTTTGAGAATGACTGGTTAGCAACCAAAATCAGTTTTTCTTTCATTATCGGCTCTGAAAAAGCAAGTATTTCTCCTGATAAGGGAAATAAGGTACTAGTTACTGCATCAAAAAGGCAAGAACATTCTGTTCTTACTGAATATGTGGACAGAAATAGTGAATGATTTTAAAGTAGATTTTCAGCCACTTGTAAATTCATCTTTTGGATTCAGTTCCCTTTCTGTAACTTGGGACTCCTCCACATAAGTAAACACATTATTTAAGTGGAATTTCTTTTATTGTTTGCTGTGTATCCCTTTCAAATCAAAAATTAGCCTTGAAGAAGCAGCTTAATAGCTAAAGTAAGATCTAGATGGCATTTGTTCAAGGGCCTGCTAATAACTAGTTTGCAGTGTCCAAATATGTATGAGTTATCTAACAGCATGGGGTTTCTTTGTGCTTTTGAAAGCCATGAAGTAGATAGTGCATTAACTGGGCAAAGCACTGCAGCTGCCTTTCTGCACTTCTCAGTCCTTCTGTTTAGCTGTGGATGAAGCTTCATCCTAACACATAAGCATGACCACTTTAGAGTCCGTGAATGAGGAATCTTATAAAGTCTTCTCCCTTAAGTCTCACACCCAAATCTGCTGATGGGTGTTTTATCTGTCTGAATAAGCATAGAATCCAAGTCTGGTTTGGGTTGGGAGGGACCTTGAAGCTCATCCAGCTCCAATCCCCTGCCATGGGCAGGGACACATTCCATTAGAACAGGTTGCTTCAAGCCCTATCCAACCTGACCTTGTACATTGCCAGGAATGGGGCAGCCATAGCTTCTTTGGGCACCCCATGCCAGCGCTTCACCACCCTCATAGCGAATAATCAAGTTGTTTATTTCAATGGTGAATGGGAAATTTAAGTAGGTGGAAGAACATGGGCGCTCAAAGAACAGCTAATTCACTTTTGCTCTGTGAAGGTGGTAGATGCCAAGCACAGCTGAGCTAAGATTAGCACCTGAAGCAACAGCTTGTTTGGCTCATCAGCTATAGGACATTAGAGAAATCTGATATTCAGCCTCCCTCATATTACTGCAAATTAAAAATAAGCAGCAGATTACCAGTAGCAGAGTCCAGAACCACTGCTCACCTACTGCTTAACTTTGATTTTCATCTCTCTGCAAGTAAAACTATCGAACTAGGAGGAGGGATAGGCAGATCACCTTGAACTGACCTGGAATTAGCTCAAAGCTTCCAAAAAGAAAACAGTTCTAGATACTGTGGTGTATTTTGAAATGCACATAACTAAATACAGCTGTTCTTATCTATGCAGAGCAAATAAAAATAATGGAAGATTCTTAAAGACAGCAAAATAGAGCTACTGTGAGTCAACAGCTGGCAAACATAATGAACCCTTATAGTGGTACATACATTCAGGAATAGCTTGTGTGACAGATTACCAAATTAAAGTTCACTTCCCAGCTCTTATGCAGTTTCTCATATGTAGGGAGTTGTGTTTCTCTCTGCATTGCTCCCTTATCTAAAGAAAGAACACCTCCATCTTCTGCTCACATATTGAGGTTACAGCACCTAGCACAGCACTCCTCACCAACCCAGTGACCTATGCTTGAGGTTGCTCCTGTACCACTGCTATCAAGCAATATCTCGTGTCACTTAGAGAAAGTTTTTTAGTCCATTTTTATTCTTCAGTGACTGATGAAGAATGCTGTGTTCAATGTGCTACCATGTGCGTGTCCCAGCTGGTGAGGAATGGTCCTGGGAGCTGCATAGGGAGTGAGAGCATTACAGCCCTTGCAGGATCAGGCCATATGTTTTGTTTTGTTCCCCACCTTTTTCATCTTGTTGCTTCCATTTTATATTTTTCATAGCTTGGTAAAACCAGTTTAAGGCTACATTGAGGATAATGGGGCCCATTAACAAGGTTGAAGTCTAAGTCACAGCTCCAGCAGAGTATTTTTGTGCCCATGGCAGGGGGGTTGGAAGTAGATCTTAAGGTCTTTTCCAACCCAAACCATTCTGTGTTTCTATAAATCTATTTTAGAGCTGCCAGTTTTGCACCTCGTTCTCGTACTTGCTGTTGTCATTTTATTGATTGTAAAGGAAAGGACTAGGCTGGTTTTTTTCCCTCTCTCCTTCTAGTGTGCACACCCCTGTTTTCTGAATCATTCCATGGCCTGTCCTTACTGCTGCTCAGCTAACTTCTCTAGCTGGAGCTGCACTCTGGGAACAGAATTTGCAGCTGCTTGAGTCTTGGAGTTCTTAATAAACAAGAGCTGTCTTAGGTTTGCCAGCTTTCAGAATAGACTGGAAGTGGAAAATGATAGAAATTTTGATATAATAAGAGTCTGAGAGATGAAAGCAACCAGTCATACCAAGTTATCTGGTGGGCATGGTACCCTCTGCTGCTTCCCTCAGCTGAGACTGGGAGAAAGTGACATTGTCCTTTGTCATTCTCAGGACACTTCCACGAGCTCAGCATCAAGGCCAACCTTTTAAACCAGAAACACTTTGATCCACTATTCAATTGTATTGTTTAAAAAAAAAACAAACCCACACATACATACCCCCTTCCCTACATTTCACTTACAGTAACTTCACTTTTAGTTAAGGAAACATGACTCACTTCAAAGACGCTTTGAAGAGACTTCTGATAATTCCTGATCTTCAAAGAATCATTGCTGAAGCTATACCTGGATAAATATTTCTTTGTCAGAAGAGCCATTTGCCATAAACAATTATAGAAGGTGCATCTGCGGATCTTTTATCTGAAAGAATGCAAAACCACCCTTTGAAGCCACCAGGCAGTTCAACCAGTTCCTCTTGAGAAGACTTTGCCCCAAAGCTTTGCATGGCCACCTTGCCAACAGAAATGGGGGGGCAGCCGGTGAACTGGGGACCCATGGCTCCCTGAACTGCAGTATTCTGCATCTTCCAGAGCTTCTGGGGCTGTGTGTAATTGCACTGCTTTTTCTTACAAGCGTTGCTACTTCAAGGCACGTCAAACACTTAGTCTGCATAAATGCCATGGAAAGTATGGTTCCCATCAATATTAGAGCATTTGAAAGAGACAAGGGGAGGAAAAAAATAAGCTGTGGTTCTTGTTAAAGGTTGTATGTTCAGAGAGTGCCCAGCTTTTGTCTGATGTCCATTATGAGTCATGGTCATTGTTCTCTGAGTCAGCAGACTGTTGTTTTAAACTTAGTTTCTGTGTCATTCATCTGTTGCCTGTCACATCCCTTTGCCTTATATCGGGCTCTGTTGGCATTCAGATGATAATTTTTTCTCTGTCAGTTAGTTTCTTTCAAAGGGCTCCCACAGACTTTTTCCCCCAGAAATAGGAGGTTATCTTAAATTCTCATCCATAGGAACGTTCTGGGCTCAATAGGACCTGGAAATTCAATCTGTAGGAATACTATGGCAGTCTATTTGATTTTCCAGTCCAACACTATTCTGTTCTCAGACAATCTGGAACCAGTCCTTCTCTCTGTAACTAGAAAACTACTTTTGTTGGTATAAAAACTTGATGTTAAGATCCTGGCTCCTGATCTCTGAGAAAGTCATGTTTTCACCAAAAAAAAAAAACCATAAGCTGGTAAAATTAGTTTACCAGATCTAGATAATCACTTGCTTGACACCCAGCGTTTGGCATTCAGATGCTTACATTGACCTCAGACTATGTTATGGTGGGGTTTTAATTGCCTGTCTTTTCATGAGAGTCCCAAGACAACTCCTTGATTGATCCCCCATGTCTTGATACCCTGCCTCCAGTTAATGTTTCAGCCATCTGTACAGTATGAGGCCTAAGGTCCCATTTGAGCTGAGGAAGCAAATGGCTTATTAAAGTCTAATTTCTTCAGCTTATTCTTGCCTTTGGGCATTTTAAATAGGTTAATGCGATTTTTACAATACTCTCAGGGAACTTTACTCACAGAGTGTTGTCATAAACTAGAGGAAAATAGCCCCTAGATTATCTTAAAATGAAAGTATTCCAAATATGCTTGCCCCGATGCTTAGCCAAGCTCTCTACCTAGAACAACTTCTTTTTTCTTTCTTTTTTTTTATTTCCTTAAGATTTTAGTGGATTATTGTACATTTTAAAGTTGATAAGGGAAAAAATGTCAGATTTATTCCATGCAGTGGATCATTTTTCAGGGGAGCTCCAGTATTCATCAAAATGTGGAGACACCACAGGCACCACATAAATTATGATGGTTTTCTTCTTAATACTTCCTTTTTATTGCCTGTATTCTTTAAAGTAAATTTAGTGCTCATGAAAGGTGTTGGATATGACAGCAGTAGAAAGCAAAGCCCTCTGTTTGTCGGCAGAATTGGTACAGAGGAGCGTTGGCAATGCAGGTATCTCCCCATAACCCCATCTGTGTTCCGCAGCTGTAACCTTGAAGGATCACCTTTAGGAAGGAGAAGATGCTTGGTCTCTTTACTTTTTCTATCCTTAGCCTCTTTGCTGAAAGTACAAATAAAGATGTCAATTGATGCCATCCAAAGCCTTAGTCTTTATGATCTTCCTAATAGGTATTGCTAGATCATCAGTTTATTACCTTAACTGTGTGACAGACTGCTTCCAGTGCTGGCTGTCTGTGGGTATCTGTGTGTGAATACATATTCTATGCATCTAATCTTCTATCAGGTAGCAAACACTCAAAAGCACTATTAAAGTACAGTTACTTTTGTTCCCTGTATTGACCTAGACTAGATTTGAACCACTGATTGAGAAGTAATATGCTCTGTATCCCATTACTAATCTCTTCAGCCACAAGTCCAACCCTTCCTTCTCCCTCACCCCCAAAGATGATGCTTAACACAACTCACGTTTTTCTGTCAAAAAGAAAATGCAAGCATATGCAAAACCACATTGGGGTATTTGGCTCACCTACTGCTCATTACCCAAGAGGAAGAGAGTGTAAAGATGGGCTTGCGTTAGACTGTTCAGCTTGTGCATCCAATCCTTAGAAATCTGTTAGAAAGAAAAGGAAGGCATAAACCTCATTAGAAGAGAAACAGCAGAGTGGAAAAGAAAAGCTGGCCATGTCAGTTCATACGTGAGCCCAGATGCTTTAGTTAGTTACACTTTTCAGTTTAAGGCAATGCAAATGCATTCTCCATTACTGGGGAAGTGGAAAAAGGCATTAGGCTCTTGAAATGGCAAGAGTCAAGCTCTTTGATCAGTCAAACAGGAGAAGGCTTAATGTATGAGTTTCTCCTTTTTAGTCCATTGTACATTGTAACAAGGCACTGAAGAACATCTATGCAGTTATGTAAATACGATGGTAGAGGATAAAGTGGCGCAATAGTTTCTAAGCTAAAATTGTTTCTTATTCCTCCTGCCCTTTCTTCCTCTTTACACAGAAACAAACATGCACAAAACAGTAATGAAATAAATCAGACATTATGTGAAGCTTTTCCACAAGAGCAGATTCTAGATACAAATTGAATCCCTGAACATTAATCTGATCTTCTGCGAAGCACTGTAGAGGTCTGAGTTTATACTGTGAATGAGAGGTGACTGAGTCCTAATTTTTCTCATTATATAAGCACTTGCAATTTCTTTTACGTTTCTTCATTATATAAACATTTGTGGGCTTACTTCTGGTCCTTGCTTTTTGGAGAAATGTGACTAAACCTTAAAATGTGTATTTTTATTTAAAATACAGCCAGAGCCATTCCCACACTTAAGTGATAATGTTAGCCAGAGGCAGCAGGCAGTTGATACTACTCTCAGTCAATATAATTAGGACTGGGGTTTGAAGACAAAGCCTTTTCAGCTTTGCCTCTAAGAAAGACCCAGTCATGGATCTCTCCCCCTGTCCTGAATCAGACTAGTTCTTTCAGCGTGGTTGCAGCAGAGGTTTTTCCCATTGCACCACTTGACAGAGGGGCATTTTAGTTTCATTTCAGATTCCTGTGTAGGTAACCAGCAGGAAGAGAAGATACAAGAAAAACGTGAAAAGACAAATTTTATGTAAATACTGTAAATGCGCAGCAGCCTTGTACCTACGGCATCCCTCAGGAGTCAGGAAGGTGTGGGTTACTTAGATCTTACCTTTCTCTCCAAGTCCTTAAAGGTGTCTGAGGTTTGTGACAGAAGCAGGTGACTGGGGAGATCAGAATGTTTGTTTTCGCTGCTTCTGGACAATCCATTTGCACCATTTAACTCCATATCTCTTATTCTAATGTAAATGCTCCAATACTGTGGCTAAGTATAATGTGCTTAAAGTAGGATCATAAAACATGAGGTGATCCTGTGGGAAGTGTGTCCTGGCACTGTAGCAGCCAAGAAATAGTAGTTAAAATATTAGTTTGAAGAACCCTCATGCCATTGTTTCTGTGTAGATATTAGCCTACATACTACTGTATCTACATCTACATAGATACTGTCTTCTTGGATACCTAGTAGATATTCAACATGTATTTTTCTTAAGGCAAGTTGAGATGTCACACAGCTTTTGTGGATTTTCCTCACAGTGTTCCATAGCTTGCATGCATTTTTGGTTAATTATCTCTCTTTTAAGTTGATGTACTTTATGTTATCTTATTTAACCATACAAAGAACTTTCTGGAACTTATTTACAAGCCTTTTTAATTCTCAAATGCAATTCTGAAAGCCAGTAGGCACTTCTCGCTTAAACATGTCAAAGTTACACCCAGCTGTTATCCAGTAAGTCATAAAAAGATTTCTGTGAGGTAGGCAGTGCATGTTATCTTTTATACATGCAGACATTGCGTTGTTGTACCACCTGAAATTCCATCAGGCTCCAAGCTCTGCAGAAAGTGACAAATGCTAGACAGGTATACGATTTATAATGGATGAGCTATGCAAGCAAGCTCTGGGAGTTGGATTGGATTTGATTGCAAACAATAATATGACACAACCCCTGCTGTGGCTAGTACACACGTTGTGAGAGGCAGTGCAATCAGGCAGCAGGAACACTGGACTGCAGGCATGATCCCAAGCCCTAAATCCACCTTCGCAGTACA
Organism: Forpus xanthops; assembly: GCA_032466535.1. Taxonomy (NCBI): domain Eukaryota; kingdom Metazoa; phylum Chordata; class Aves; order Psittaciformes; family Psittacidae; genus Forpus; species Forpus xanthops. Next base: position 11,825 of record JASSUY010033135.1, read on the forward strand.
CCTACTGTGTGGCTTTGGGAAAACCTTGTCTGATCTAACAGCCCGTCTACCAATTTCCTATCTGTTTGTTTAGCAATAGCATGTTAAAGAGTCATACCTCACTAAGCCACTTCAATGCAATTTATAGCTCAGCTTGATAGTGGGCTCCAGAGAGACTTCTTAAAGGAATTATGTGAAAAGACAAGTTATTTAAATAATTCTGTGCAGTTACTGGCAATGAACTTGGAAACTTTTCCATTAAGTAACTTTTCTCCATCAACAATTTTTTTCCCTGAGGGACAACCTTCCACCCCAGCAAGGATGTGTACATTTCCAGTACAAAAGTGAATGGTACATACTGTTATTTCTGCATCAGCCAACAT
>JASSUY010033136.1:0-22516 GCA_032466535.1 Forpus xanthops
TTCTCATCGACCAACACCCCCAAGTCCTTCTCCTCAGGGCTGCTCTGAATCTCATCTCTACCCAACCTGTAGCTGTGCTTGGGATTGCTCTGACCCAGGTGCAGGACCTTGCACTTGGCATGGTTAAACTTCATCAGGTGGCATCAAGATTTATATCTGACATGATTAGTAAATAGCCAGAATATGGCCAGCTGAATGACGGTTTTAGGAAAGGAGTTATTTATTATACTTCTAGTTAAAATATTTCATAGTCATGGCTTTTTCTAGTTAAAATATTTAATAATCAAGCCAAATATGGTTCCTTAATGGGCCTTGGGGCCTCTGGAAACAGAAGGGAATTCACTGCATATGTCTTTATCTGTTGGACTATGAGGGGTCATGCAGAAGCAGACACCTAGGACCAACTTTAATAAATAAATCTGCTTTAATAGAAAATGGCCCTGCCAGGTGAAGAACCATCCTGTCTAGCTTAATATCTTCTAAAGGATTTAATGAAATCCCCTCTGGAAATAGCTTACTTTTCTCCCTGCATAAATGTAGGTAATAAACTTGAGATGCACAAATGATTTTTACATGACCAAGGGTATCTGAACTGATATCTAGGATGGTTACATTTTTTGTTTGATTATACATATGTTTCTCATATGTATTGTATATTGTCTTCAGTATAAGGTTGCACAAGATATGTTTATTATTTTATATGCATCTTCTACCAAATGCTATAAACTTAAGTCAGCAATTAACAAAGTTGAAATCGTTCACTAAGGTGAGTTGCTTCTATAGTAGTAAGCAGACTTTTTATACTCAGGCCAAGTAGCATTTTCTACTGTTATTGGCGGTCAGATCTGCTTGTAGTCAAGTAGACTCTGAGTGTAGCTGAATCTGCCCAGGAGGCAGATCCCACAGAGACAGCAAAGAAATTTTTTCTAATGAAGATTAATCCAGTGTCAGGCAGAATTGTGCTAGCACAGAAGATATGCCCTGATTGATTCAGTTAGAAAGATGGATAGTTACTAGAAAGTGGATATAGGTGAATTTACTGTTAGTTGAAAAAGACTGGCAGGTTTAATACAAGTTATGATCCAGTTTGAGGAAAGAAAAGCATAAGTATTGGCCTTCCTAAAGGACAGGGTCACAGATGTGTGATCTGTGGAAATCACCCAAAGAATTACTCAGGCTTCAAAGACTTCAGTCTGACTGGAATATGAAAACCAGCTAAACCAGAATAAATTACATTGAAGTGGGTTATTATTTAATTTCTTATTATATTTCCAAGCAAAAGAATTGAATGTAGGAAGTTTGTATTTCAGTAAATAAAAAAATCACTTTCACTTTTAATTTAATGTTTGTCTACTGTTAAGAATGATTTGAGGAGAGCTGCCAAATAGTATTCCAAGAATGTGACAAGACTTTTTAAGGCTCACCCACTGCAAATAAGACCCCTCATAAATAAGACAAAGTCCTCAAAGGTTTGCAGGCTACTCCTCTACAGAACTGCAAAAACCCTTTTAAAACTTCTTATTGCCAGAACGCATTTGACTTCCAAAAGCAACAAAGTCACAAATTCACTGGTATTCACAGCATTCATCCTGTGAAGTCCTGTGAGCTCTATAGCTGCAATGTGACAGGAAGCACAACTTGTATTTCTTTCATAAACTGTGTTATTTTGAATGTTCCTTTTAAAATTCTGTATTTAACAGAGTTCAGAAATTAAATGTTAAAGAGTAAAGATACTCTATTTTAGAGATTATACACAAAGAAGCAAGTCAGAAATCTGGTAAATATCCGTTTCTCACAGAGTTTGCAGCCAGACAGAGGTTTAAAAATAATAGTGTAAGGGATTGACAAGTAACTTTCTTGTAATAACTGAGCAGTTCACTTCAGCTGTCTCACCTGTATTGCTCCCACATGTCTTGGTACTTTTCAATGGCAGTCATTTCTTTTTAATACAGGAAAGCTTTTATGGAAATGTCAGAGTAAAAAGAGATATTAAGAAAAAAATGGGTCCATTAAGGAATCAAATAAGGGGAGACAATAATACAGAATATTTTAAAATACCAAATTCTGTGTTCTATTCCTCTTCAGAAAAAAAAAAAAAAAGCCCATAAACAAACAAAAGTACAAACAGAAAAGAACTCTGATATGAACACAGTAAAATTGGTTAGCGGTGAAAAAGTGGTGAAAAAATCATTATTTCTAAAATTGTTTTTAGACCAGGTGATCTGCACTTTTCTCACATAACAGCCCTTTAAAATAAACAAACAAAAATTCTATTGTCTGTACGACCTTACAGATACTCATTAAGAGCAAATGAAAATAATTTTTATATACTGGGAAACAACTGGGGAAATCTAAGAATATAATTGGAAAAAAAATATTTATTTTCTAAAAAAATGTTTATTTTCTAAACCAGTAAGTAGACTATTCATGCTGAGAATAGTTAATAAAGCATATATATTTTATTAACACAAACAGCAAGCTATGAGGGTATGAAAATCTCTATATAACATACTGTCCTGGGTTCAGCAGTAGCAGTCATTTTTTCTCCTTCTCATTAGCTAGCAAGTGCTGTGATTTTGATTTTCGGCCTGAGAAAGTTGATAACACAAATGTGTTTAGTTGCTACCCAGTAATGTTTAGTCTGACCAAAGACTTTCTGAGTCTCGTGCTCTGCCAGGGAGGAGGGGAAGCTGGGAAGAGGCAGAGGCAGGACACCTGACCCAAACCAGCCAAAGAGGTATTCCATACCACAGTATGTCATGCCCACTATATAAACTGGAGGCAGTTACCCGAAAGGGTTAGATCACTGCTTGATCAGGCTGGGCATCAGTCAGTGGTTGATAAGTGGTTTCATTCTCTTCCCTTGTTGTTTCCCTTATCATTATTATTATTGGCAGTAGAAGTAGTGGTTTGTGTTATACCTTAGTTACTGGACTGTTCTTATCTCAGAGCGTGGGAGTTAGATTCTTTCGATTCTCTTCCCCATCCCTCCAGGAACAGGGGGCAGGAATGAGGAGGATTGAGTTAAAGGCTGCAGGATTCTGAGTTACCAGCTGGGCTTAAACCATGACAGTTCTTTTTGACCCCCAACGTGGGGCTCGAAGGCTTGAAATAACGAGAGAACTGACCAGAGTGTGCCTAATTGTATTTGTGATAAGCATTCATTGTTTCAGATTGTCACTCATCACAATGCTGATTTATTGGCACTCAAAGTTTTTGTTCTTGATCTCACAGTTTCAACATGTCGTGCCTTACTTACAGCTGGTGTTTGCTGTCTTACTGTTTATTGGCTGGGGCCTTGGGCTAAGGTTTTTGTTTCATTGTGCTTTATGGCAATGACTTGTAATAGAATCATTGATCATGAAACTGATCTAGCTTGTGCTCCCAGTGTGGTCACTACCTCTATACTTTGGGAGATACATAAAACAGAAGTGTTTAGCAATTACATGTTGTTTTTCCCCTCCTTGGGTTGTCAACCTCTGAAGGAGACATTCCCTTAACTTCTCAGACCCCCTCACCAGACTTTACAACATCACTTGAGAGTTCTGAAGGTTCTGAATGGGCTTTGAGTACCCCTGAGACCTGCCTGCTGACTGTGATGGGGATCACCATGTTGGCACGCATGCAATGTGTTTTACCCATGATTATTTTGTCTGATGTCAAAAGTTAACCAGAGTTGGGTTTGGGCTTTGTTTGGGGTTAGACAATAATATAGGAGGACCAACAGATTTTCCCCAAGGCTGGACATCCATGAGTGGCAGGGTGTGTGGGATAATATGAGCAAGCATCTAGTCCAGTAGGTCCCTCCACTGTTTTGGCACTTCATCACTGAATAAGTGCAAAATCCAGAAAAAATAGTAAAACACTTAAATGAGGTGTGTTGTCATTCTGGTCATACCAGAGAGGGACAAATCATGGCAATGTGCTGAAGCTTGTCCTATGCTTACAGAGCCCTGTTCAGCATCATTCAGCACCTTCAAAAGGAAAAAAATGTCCCTGGATCTGATGGCAAAGCAACAGATAGTGCAGCTACTCCAGCTCCAAACACAGCAGCTACACCAGCCCCAACGACAAGCACAGTAGCTACTCAAACTTCGACTGCAACAGACAGGCCTCACCATATAATAAACTGTCAGAAAGTGAAAAGAAGTATGCCTTGTTTACTGATGGGTCCTGCCTTATTGTGGGAAAACATTGGAGATGGAAGGCAGCAGTATGGAGTCCTCAACAAGTTGCAGAAACTGTTGAAGGAGAGGGTGAATTGAGTCAGTTTGCTGAGGTGAAAGCCATCCAGCTGGCCTTGGACATTGCTGAACAAGAAAAGTGGCCAGTACTTTATTTCTATACTGACTCATGGATGGTGGCAAATGCCCTGTGGGGGTGATTGCAGCAATGGAAGCAGAGCAACCAGCAACACAGAGGCAAACCTGACTGGGCTGCTGCACTGTGGCAAGATATCGCTGCCCAGGTGCAGAACCTGGTCATGAAGGTATGCCATGTAGATGCTCATGTACTCAAGAATTTGGCCACTGAGGACCACCAGAACAACTAACAAGTGGATAAAGCTGCTAGGATTGAAGTGGCGCAGATGGACTTAGATTGGCAACAAAAAGGTGAATTATTTTGGGCCTGGAAAGCCCATAGCATTTCAGGCCATCAGGGCAGAGATGCAGCATACAGATGGGCTCATGATTGAGAGGTGGTCTTAACAATGGACACTATTGCCCAGGTTATTCATGACTGTGAACAATGTGCTGCAATTAAGCAAGCTAAATGGTTAATGCCACTCTGGTATAGAAGACGATGGCTGAAGTACAACTATGGGGAGGCCTAGCAGATTGATTACATCACACTCCTACCAACACTCAAAGGCAAGCGACAGGTAGTTACCATGGTGGAAGCAATCACCAGGTGGCTGGAAACATATGCTGTGCCCCGCACGAATGCCCGGAATACTACCTGGGGCCTTAAAAATAGATTTTGTGGTGACACAGCATCCCAGAGAGATCTGAGTCAGACAATGCGACTCATTTCCGGAAGAGCCTTATAGACATTTGGGCCAAGAGGAATGGCAACCATAGTCCTAATAACATTGGTGTTACCAAAGCTGTTCCCAGGCCGAAAGTCAAAAAAACAGCACTGTACCAGCTACTAAGAAGGAGAAAAAATGACTGCTACTGCTGAAACCAGGACACATGCAAATCAATTTATTACCAAATGAAGTAAAAAAAAAATATATATATTAAAATCACAAGCAAACAATAAAATATTTCTGTATTTAGGTTTTGTTTTTTACAAATATTATATGGGACATAATATGGAAATAGCCACTGATGTTGTAGACAGAATTAAAGCAAAGTTTAGAGTAGAGAATGGTGCATTGAAGATTAATATTCATAAAGTCAAGAGGGAAATTATCTCTTTATGACATGATTACTAAGATTCCAAAATAGAATCAAATATCAGGACCTCAATAATTTTCATAAACTTCACTATGGCGAAATTAAATTATTTAATATGTACTGTCCACATCTCTTTGCCTTTCTTTCAAAAAGTATTGTTATAATTCCATAATTCAAAAATTAAAGAGTATTTCAAAATTATGCTAGAACTTACAGAAAAATCAAAATCACACTGTTAAATGCATTCAAAATACAACTTATTCCCATAAGTTTCTTCTAATGTTGATATTTTTTCCCTCCTAAAACCAAATAGAAATAAAAATTGAAATAGTTATTTTAAAATTTGACATTTCTAAAAAGAAAACCATTAGCCCCCTGGCATTTCATGCAGCAGTTTGCAAACTCCACAGCACATTAAGAAGAACTAAAGATTTTTTAACTCTGAACAGGCTTTGTAAACTACTGAATAAAACTTCACAGATTCCACACACCCATCAAGATGCAACACATAGTGACAGGCAATGATGCCTACATCTCCCAACTCACTAGCTAGATTAACTGAGTACAGCAGTATTCTGACATACTGTAGCAGTACATCATTAGTGTTATTTATTTGCAATACGTTAAGGCTCAGCACTGAACATGGATCAAAAATAGACAGCTCTTATCTCAGAGAGCTCAGAATCTAAATATAAGATCTGAAACAAAAGATGAACATAAGCAGACAAGGAACAAAGAGAAAGATATGAGATATGGCTGGTCCTGGCATATCAGGAGGCTTAAATTTTTACTTTGTTTTGTTTTCAAAGAACTCCACTGAGAAAGAAACTGAAGGAGGAATTTGCAGAAGGATAAAAGAAACATTTTTCAGTTGTTTACAGAGATATCTTCCCAACAGGCAAGAGGAGGAAAACATAAAGGTGATTGTATAAAAGTCAAACAAGATGGCATCATAGATCTAGTAGGTGCAGAAATGACCTTTTGAAATACCAAGGTGTCCATTGAATTATTTTGTTTGAGTCAACTGATTTAAAGAAGTAAAACCAGGGCAGTGTAAAGACTCCACAAATATCTTCTTAGAGTTTCAAGTAGCTGGACTTGTTTGAAGACTTGTTCTTTCCAAGGCTTTTAGGATTCCATTGGCTGTACAAATACTAAACCTATTTCAGGTTCCATTCCACTTTCTTACTCATCTTCAACTTGAGTTAATTGCCTAATTATGTTGAAGTTAAAAGCATTATCTGCATGTAATTAATACCAATGCTGGCAGATGAAGATCATTGTTCAATTGGAGAGAACCAATTATTTTCCAGTCTCACTGCAAGTTCCTGAAATGCTGCCAGTAGATCTGTATGGGGTTTTTTGCATTTCTTCAGCATCCTCTAAATATGGGAGAGGTATTTATAGAATCATAGAGTCATAGAATAGTTAGGGTTGGAAAGGACCTTAAGATCATGTAGTTCCAATCCCCCTGCTATAGGCAGGGACACCTCCCACTGAACCATGCCATCCAAGGCTACGTCCAACAAGGGGAAAGAAAAAAAAAAAACAAACTAAAAAAAACCCAACCAAAAAAAGGACCAGAAAGTTGAAAGGATAAAATATGAACTATAAGGACTTAAGGAACTGACAAAGACAATACCTCAGTTTAATGCATTAAAATTCTTCTACTTAACTATAGTAACAGTGTGCGACATGGTCTTAGATTGCAATCAGACTTGCTTAGTGCTGTTCCACTTTAAAGCACTGCTGACAACTGGAGGATGGATCTCTGTTACCCTTCCTCCCCACAATGATTTGCTCCATACAGGCACTCCAGCATGTCTTAAATCAATAGTCAAATGATTCTGTACAAGACTACAGAAAAGCCATAACCTGAATCACACTATCAAAGTTGGAGGATTTACTATGATATAAAACTGTTGTTGGACAAGAAAGGAGCTAAGAAAATGTCATTTAAGGAAAACATAAAGTTTATCTAAGGCCTTCTAATTACTGAGCTACATTTCTATTTCAGATGGGTGACTCTCACTTCCATGGAATTACTTTTTGCTCCTGAAGTTTTTATTAGCTCTATGGATCAAGAATCAGGTCATTTACTTAACTTTGCTCTTAATATCAGCTATTTTGTTATTTGTGATAAATACATGTTAGGATGTATATAGTTTTAAAAGTTGCAATAAGTTTTCTGGGCTAAATTTGTAAAATGTTACATATTTTTTAATTAAAGATCTCATTAAAACAACCCGAATCAAACTTTTTAACAATTTTGTGTATCAAGATTCTGAATGTATATATCTAATGAAACTTCTTTGATTTCACAGAAACATTAAAAGTACCATACTGATGATATTACTCAAGTCCAACATAGTAGCTCCCACAGTAGCTCAAAACCACAGTGCCAAAGTTCAAGAAAGTCAAGACAGAATGTTATGGGATAAGAAAAGCAGTTAAAGTTCATGTCCCCCTACATTTCAATCAGATCTTGCATGCTTATAGGTCTTTCTGTTTTTCTAATGCATCAAATGGTTCAATGACATTAAATGACCTCATTATGAACACTTCCATTATCTCCACAGAAAGTAGATGAGTGGCTGTGAGAGAGCTGGCACAAAGTCAAAAACTTTCGTATAGTCTCTTGACAAGTGAAATGGTGAGGAAGAGGGTATTCTCACAACGAGGAAGGAAAAAAAAAGGCACCTGCAAGAATCAGATACTGAATTTAAAGAAGACAGTTGGAGAGAAGAAATAGTACTAATACTAATATTAATGCTAATATTAAAACAGAACACCAAAACTAAGCAAATATAATTATTTCAGAAAAAAATGAGAAAATAAATGGATTTTTAAGCACTGTGGTAATGTACCTGAGGTCTAGCAGTTTCTGAATTGATTCCAGAGACAGAGGTAGGCTCTGAAGGGTGTCATGTGTCTGAAGTGTCATAGCTCAGCTAAAACTTGTTGGCATAAAATAGATGTACTTGGCATTTCTTATAATGTAGATGATGAGATTAATCTAGACAAAATTAATTCCACAGCTTCCTTAATGGCTTTACTACAAATATTTACATAGAAAAACAATAGGAGTTATTTCTAATACCTGAGGAATAGTTGCATGTAATTATGTACATGTAACTTCGTGGTTTGCATACACTTCTAGTATTGATTTCACCTTCACATTTTCAGTGTTGCAGACACTATAGAATAATTTCATCTGTTACTCCAAGTCCATGTCAAATTGAAACTCTACTAAAAGGCCACAACTACTGAATTGATAAAGATTCTCTATGCCTGTCACAAGCTATTTCCTTTAAAACAGACATACACTCTTTACTCCATGAATCCAGAAGATAAACTGACACTATGAAGCAATTTATAAACCCATTATCATAGAATCACAGAATCATAGAATAGGCAGGGTTGGAAAGGACCTAAGATCATCTAGTTCCAACTCCCCTGCCAAGGGCAGGGACACCTCACACTAAATCATGTAAACGAAGACTACGTCCAACCTGGTTTTGAACACTGCCAGGGATGGAGAATTCACAGTTTCCTTGGGCTATCCATTCCAGTGCCTTACCACCCTCACAGTAAAGAACTTCTTCCTTATATCTAACCTAAACTTCCCCTGTTTAAGTTTGAACCCATTACTCCTTGTCCTATCACTACAGTCCCTAATGAATAGTCCCTCCCTAGCACCCCTGTAGACTCAAGGATCATATTTACTGGGAAGTAGTGGGCTTGTTTTTCTGTGAATATTGCAGGACCTTTCACTTCCAACAAGAACTCGAGTCCACTGCAGCCAAGATAGAGTGCAGCATACAGGAAAAACTGTTTACGCGTAAACCATAACAATTTGTTCCATAGAAGATTTGAATACATGCATGAAGCATGTAGTGAGCATTATCAAGAAGCAAGAGAAACCGCTTTCCACTGTCTACCTTCATGATTTACAGTTTTACTGCTTACTGTGATTTCCTCTTTCATTAAAATCTAGCCTACAAGTCATGCACATGAGTATAAAAGGCAGTGTATGTCAGAAATAAAGCAACAGTATTTGTTTTACCTGTTTTGATGTGAAAAAGTGTGATTGGAGGTTTTCACACTTATCACACAAGGAGAGAACCACACTAAAAGAAAACTACAAACAACTTTGAATTTAACCACAAAAAATTCTGGATTAAGACAAATCAAGTAAAGAATATCAGTAGTAAAATGTGTGTAAGTTAGGTTTTAAAACCAGAGTATATTTACTGAAATGGACTTTTGAGAATATGAACATTACGCTTGAATCAAGGCTGTTAACGAAAGGGAAAAAGGTTTGATTTCTTTTAAGCTTGGCCTTAATAATAGACAACACAAATATTCCACCCATGGGTAATGAGTAGTTAACTGTTTCCATAATCATATTGCTTGCTGTTTGTGCCAGTAGGAGAACAGACTCATCTCATGGAGAAATGCATACAGGTGCAGACACAACCTTGCATACTGTTTTCAGCACACAGTTAAATACTTATGCAGTTTGAGACACACAACTGTTGTCTCTCGAAGTACAGCTGATTTTGCATGGCTAGATTAGAGACTGAAGACAGAAAGTTTTTTCACTTGTGCTCATTTCCATTCGGAAACAGCTACCTTTAAGAGATAGAGAAATAAGCCATCAATTACTGCCCCTCAGCCTAACACATACATCCCACTGAAGGAGGCACATTATCCTTTGCAAGTGATGGACAAAGTGTGCATCAGATGAGTTCAATGTCATCGCTATAATTAATGGCAGAAGCCACCATTCAAAAGCAGAATGGGTTTACATTGAAGAAAATTAAAATGACTGGAATAGACCTTCATCTGAAACAAATTAGTGTACATCTAACTAGGGACATGGTCCATCACCTCTGTGGTACACAGAGGGTCGCATAATCTAAGTACAGTACAACTATCATTTTATTTCCTTGTAGATTTGCATTTAACTTGTCATAACACTTGATGAAGAGCTAGTAATGCCTGGGGGTTATAGGACATGTTACTGTAGCAAGCAGAATTTTTTTTTCTTGTCTTAGTAATAATCCAAAGTAGGATCAAAATGAGGACAGTGAAAGTCAAAGAAATCTGTGTAACAGTACAACAGAGAAGTATATCACAGTCGTGTCAAGGGTTTTGAAGGAAATAGCATGTACTAGCTTTCCGTTACAGCAGCAGAATCTGCACAAGGTCTAATGATCAAAAACATTGATTTATTCCTGTCACAAGCGTTCAGTGTCATCCCCCCTCAGCTTCTAATTAAATCCATCTTACAATCAGCTCTGGTATATAACCCTTCCGTTGTGCACAAGACAAAAATAACTTGCTGTACCTAATGCCCGCAGCACGTATCATTGCAAAATGTTACTCTCAGACAAAGGACTCAAGAGTGGTACATGTGGATGACAACAATATCTGAATCATAAGACTTCAAAATGATAGGACAAAGGGAGGGTGATTCCATCTCACTACTATATTTTGATTATTCTTTTCAGTTTAAAAAAAAATTCTTTTAGGACTGAAAATTGCACTCTGAGTGCAATGTTTAGCAACTTCAGAACAGTTTCAAGATAGAGCCTTGAAAGAGAAAAGAACATAACACAATTATAATACGTATATTTAAGATCAAAATCTGTATTCTAATAAGCCCCAAATCTTTCAGTCTATATCTAAGGTTTTGCTTCTACTTTTCTGAATTCTGAGGACCTGCATGGAAATGTGGTTTCAAGGGAGTAAATAAAGGGACAATACAAACTGCATGTTGCCTTGTGATTAAATATCCCCCGCAGCTATAGAATAATAATGCAAGCCTTTTTTTCCCAGCTGAAATCCTTAAATTAAATCCCTAAATTATAAAACATAATAAATATATTTTTCATATATATACACATAGTATTCAAATATCTGCATAGTTTTCTCTCATGATGCCAACATGTATATTTTTGAGTGTGAGAATCTAATTGGCAATTTATGATCCCCACACCTTTTTTATCTTAAATGATAATACTTTTAATTTTTTTCAGATATTGGTTTTCTACCTCAGCTAGACTGCAACACAAAATCCACTGCACATTCAGACAGAAGAAAAAGTCATGATGCCAATAAATATTGCATTTGAAATTTAAGATATTTTTTGTTATTATTTAAAAGTAGGTGGTGAAAAAACATACACGTTTCTCACTGTAAGGGAATTTCATCTTTTGGTTTTCACTGAGCTATGAAGCAGTTATAGCTTCTTAATCATCTCCTGGTAACATTAAAGCAGTCAACTATTTGTTTTATAGTACAGGTAAAGGAGTGGTTCATGTAGAGCACATTCAATAAAAGTGCAAATCCCTTTCTGCAAATAATTAGCCATGTTTAAATACAATCATATGCATGCATATATAAACATTCAAAGCATAGTTTCAAATTTCTACTCTACCTGTTACCACACAAATGAAAACCTGTCACTGCTAAAGCCAAAGTACTTAGTGTCAATTGATAAAGCAATAAAAACTCATTGATTTATTTTACCTTTTGTTTTGTACAACTAGTGTAAGAGCAGAAAGTTAGTTTGTATTATAGCCCCTTAGGCTGGGGAGAGAAAGCAACCTCTTTTTCTCTTAATCTATATTTTATGCACCCATGTTTATAAATCACTTTACACAGTGGCATTTCAATCTAGCACTTTCTAAAAAAAATAATAACTAAGAACAATGTAGCAGACTGGAAAGCAACCAAGAGTCAGTGTACCTTCATTTCACATCACTGCTCTTGTCCTGTCTTCAGTATAAACACAAAGTGTATGCTTGGGTGTGAAACAGATTTTTCAGAACTCTCTTTGTAAGCCAAATAATACTTAAAACTCAACTATACATTTTTTTCTGGCTAAATTAAATTCTTTGAAAACCAAAGTAACATAAGTATCCATATAAATGCATATTTTAAGCACTGAGTATACTGCATGCTCTTAATGTCAAGGGGAGGTTTTTTGTAGTTTCTTGCTTGCTTAGTAAATATGAGTCACTAGTTCATAATTCAACCAATACCCTCACTTCTCTACTAGAACAGCTAAAAAGTTATGCATTCATGCATACTGGATTTTACTAATAGGCTTTCTTTCTCTTGTTTTCCTCCATTTATTTGTACTATGCATGGTTGATTATTAATTGATCAGTGTCACTTTGTTTTGAATTATATGCTCAAAAAGCAGCAAGGGACTGCACTGTCATAATTTTACAAATCACTGCATGAATTCCCAAATTTTGTTTTTGGTAGACTGTTACCAAACTCACATAATGGCTCAGGGATTCTTCATTCTGTTACTATTAAACTCCTCCAAATAATATGCTTTGCTTTAAGATCAAAAATTGATCTCTTTCTCTAAAACAGTCTTTTTTATAAGGGATGACACTGTGTGATGATGAGTACTAAGCACATCAGTCCTAACTTGGGTAGTAAAAGAAAGTCATTATACAGGAATACCTCTGCTTTATACAAGGATGGAGTAAAATAAATAGTTTAATTGATCTTCTGCAGAGAAGGACTTGAGGGTGTTAGTTGATGAGAAACTGAACATAAGCCAGCACCATGAGCTCACAGCCCAGAAAGCCAGCTGTGTCCTGGGCTGTATCAAAAGGAGCTTGATCAGCAGGTCAAAGGAGGTGATCCTGCCCCTCTACTCTGCTCTTGTGAGACCTCACTTGGAGTAGAGTTCTGGTGTCCTCAACATAAAAAGGACATGGAGCTGTTGGAGAAAGCCCAGAGGAAGCTATGAGGATGATCAGGGGACTGGAGCATCTCCCATATGAAGACAGGATGAGAAATTTGTGGCTGTCCAGCCTGGAGAAGAGAAGGCTGCATGGAGACCTCATAGCAGCCTTCCAAGTATATGAAGGGGGCCTATAGGGATGCTGGGTAGGGACTCTTCATGAGGGGCTGTGGTGGTAGTACAAGGGGTAATGTTTTCAAATTTAAACATGGGAAGTTTAGGTTAGATATGGGGAAGAAATTCTTTACTGTAAGGGTGGTGAGGCACTGGAATGGGTTGCCCAGAGAAGAGGTAAAAAATACTCCATCACTGGGAGTGTTCAAGGTGAGGTTGAACAAAGCCTCAGGTGACATGGTTTAGTGTGAGGTGTCCCTGACCATGGCAGTGGGATTGGAACTAGATAATCTTAAGGTACTTTCCAACCCAAACCATCTTAAGATTCTCTGATTCTATGCTAGAATATTTACTATCAATAAAGAGACCAATTCAGAGGTATGTGATTTACCCAAGTGGAAAACCAGACGATTGGATGCCATCTATAAATGGAAGAGGAAGTGTTTTCCAGTGGTTGCACAAGAAATCATATACAATCAAATCAATGCATGCAACCCATTATTACTTTAAACTGAATAACCATTCATCATAAACCATATAGTCCCAGTCCATTCCTAAATGGAACATGTCAATATGAATTACAAACTTGCATGAGCAGTTTAAAAGAAGAGCAGATATTAATCCTCTTACATTACAATTGCTATCTAAAACTTTTGTTTGGGGACCTTTTTCTTCACATACTTTGGCTGTTTTATTTATTAAGTACTATATCTTTGTGGCAGGATAGTCTCCTTATGGAGCCATTTTACTTACACAACGGACACTATATTTCAGTTAGGGATTAACAGATTTCTGCAAAACAATTAACAAAATGTAAATCCTACTCAGCTTCTTTGTTAAATTGTGTAGATAGATTTTTTTGGGTTTTTTTTGCAAGTGAAAACCAAGGCAACTACTGTAATCAACAGAGTGGCATGACCTTATATCATTCAAGAATGCGGCTTAGTTTCCTGCTTGCTGTAATTTATTGCTGAGTAATTTCAAATCAGGCTGCCCTTGTGCACTAAATTGAGAGCACTAAATAGTTCAGCACTAGTGCTGGGTGTGCAAGCAAAAAACTTCCACCATTCATTAAACACCTCCCTTAGAGCAATATCTGGGCCTGATAATGTTTATCTCATTACTTTCCCTTCATGATCCCTCTACAAATAATCTTTTCCTCTCTACTGCTTTTGCTATGAATGTGTTTACCTGAGTGAGGCTTTTTCTCCTTGTGCCATAAGCATGCCAATATCATGGTCAGAAGACTCCCTTGTGAAATGTTATGCAGGGCTTCTCATGCAAGAAAGCAGGAAGAACACATGAAATCAGCTATTGCCTAGGAATTCTCAATAATACAATGCATTTTTGAGATTTCAGTGCCTTTGTGAACCTGTAATTATGTGACTTAATATATTATCAGTCACATTGCAGGTAGCCTCTTGTTTCTATGATTGCTCAAAAAAAAAGTGCAATTCATATTGGTGAAATCTAGCAAAATGTTCTTTATTCAGTGCCACCAAAATACAGAAAGTCAGACAGAGAGTTAGTTAGCTGCTGATATACCAGAGTTTGGCTTTACATTGATTTGATGAAGGTGATCTATCTACAGAGCAGTTTAAGTCACCTATCTCCCATCAAACACAGTGAGAGTTAAACATCTAAACAATTTGTGAATCTGAGCTTTAGACTTTTGAGTGCCCTGGGTGCATTTCCCAGTACACTAGGATCTTCTTATCTTATTTTTCCATTAAGTATCACACAGAGAAAAGTGGGACATTCCTTGAAATCTCCACGCCAATCCAGAGCTGTGTCAGTTTCTACTATTCATTTGCCTGCTTTGTGTCTCATTTGCCTCTCATTACAAAAATAATAAAAAAACCCTCAAACTTAAAATTTAGAAGTAAAATAGTTTCCCTCTTCAGGAGAGTGTGCAAAGGCATACTAATGACAGTCATTTGTTCAGTGTAGTGGTGATACTGAAGATGAGAATCAGAACCTGAACAGAAAATGAGGTACCAGCCCAGGCAACTTCATCACTTGTATATCAACACACTCACCATCATGACTTAAAAACTGTACAGCTTTCCAAACTGAAGGCAAAATGCTCTTCCATTAAGAAAAACAGTTTCATGCACATTCCAAAAATATATTTACAAGATTCTCCCCAAAGCACTTTAAATCAATGAAATTCATCCACTAGCCAGAGACAACACAAGCAAAAGTCTGAGGGAGAAGAACTTGTGAGGACATTTAGTGGTACTTGGATAACTGGACATAAAATGGATGGACTACTGCCTCTTCACTGTGTAAACAGCAGATTGCAGAACTGCTGTTCTTTGAGGATAAAAATGCTATTTTTTCAATCCCACACAAAAGATGTTTAGTTTCTCCTCAAACCACATAACAAGAACTAAAGAAGAACAAGGACTTGTCTTCGTCCCTTTAACTTGTATCCTACATTCATTTCCATTGCATGAAAAATAGGCTTTTATTATTCATTATCTGTAGACAAATAATATATAGGGGTCTGTAATGGGTTCAGCAATAGCAGACATTTTTCTCCTTCTTCGTAGCTGGTGCAGTGCTATGTTTTTGACTTTCAGTCTCGGAAGAGCACTGATAACACTCATGTTTTTAGTTGGTGCTCAGTAATGTTTAGTCTGTCCAAGGACTTTCTGAGTCTCATGCTCTGACAGGGAGGAGGGGAGGCTGAGGGGAAGAAGAGACAGGACACCAGACCCAAACTGACCAAAGAGGTATTCCATGCCACAGCACGTCATGGCCAGGATGGAAAAATGGAGGGCAGAGACCCAGAAGGGTGGGGGTACACTGCTTGGTCAGGCTGGGTATCATGGTGAGCAATTGTATTCTTTCCTTGTATTTGCCTTGCCATTATTATTATTATTGGTGGTAGAAGCAATGATTTGTGTTATACCTTACTTACTAAACTGTTCTTATCTCAACCTGTAGGAGTTGCATTCTTTCAATTCTCCTCCCCATCCCCCCTGGGACTGGGGGAAGAAAGAGGGCGGAGCAATTGAGCAAAACTGCGTGACAGCCTTAAACCATGAGAGGGTCACATCAAATCTCAAGACTCCATTGTGCTGGACACTGAAAAGCAACACAGTGAGAGGCAAGATACCCTGAAAATGGCATAGAATAAACAGACATGAGCAAAAAGCAAATCCTGGGCATGATGTGCTGTGATATGGAATACCTCTTTGGTCAGTTTGGGTCAGGAGTCCTGTCTCTGCTTCCTCCTGGCTTCTCCTCCTCCCTGGCAGAGCATGAGACTCAGAAAGTGCTTGGTCAGACAAAAATTTTGAGCTGTAACTGAAAACATTGGTGTTATCAGTGCTGTTCCCAGGCCAAAAGTCAAAACCACAGCACTGCACCAGCTACTAAGAAGGAGAAAAAATGACTGCTACTGCTGAACAGTTGGGTACGTATGTTTTTCATGCTAGTCTACTTTGAAGGATAGGCAGATTCACTAGAAAGATTGAGTGACATATGACTAAAACACAGGTCTACCCTAACTTCACTGAAGGACCAAGTTCATTGACCAAGACCAGATATCAAAGTTTACTTCTGGATTGTGTGATATTTCTTGGTAAACCCCCATACATCAGTTGTGTTTGCATTATCCCGCTTCCCTTTTTTATTTATTTGTTATTCAGGTTTTGAAGTTGCTTATTCTTCAAGCATTGATTTACTGAGGTACAACTACTTCATTTAGCTGTGCTCAGATCCTAACACCCGTGCTTCACATATCTAAAGCTCAACCTGGAGAATAATAGAGTAAATCTAGGCTGTGCTGTGTACTAGCCTCACAAGTAGCAATTAGGTGTGTAAGTTGTTCCTTTGAGCACTGCTGCAGGTTTTTTTTTTCATGATGACAGTAAGGTAAAGCCTTCAATCCTTCAAAGTCCTATGAATATGAAATCCAGAAAATAATTTGAGCAGATAATAGTTGGTTTAAGTCACATATATGTGATATGGCAACATTGCGGTTAGGCATGTCCAAATTTTGTTGTAGCAATCAGTGACAAAAGCAAAATGAAAAACTACATTCAGTCACCATTTACTTGCTAGTTTATTTTGCTAGCAAAAAAAGGCTTTCCTCACACTTCTGCATTTATTTATGCAATTTCACAGAGTGATATAGTGGAGAAACAAACATTCACTTGAATACTTTTTCCCTAATACGTAAAACATAAGCAACCCTGGGGGACAAGGTTTTAAAAAACAATTATGTATTTCCAACAGCAACATCAACAAAGAGAAATTTTTCCAGATACATGTTATCTGTAGCCCCAAATCTAATATTTCTCTTTGATTTAGGATGAGAAAGCTGGGGCTGTTCATCCTGGAGAAGAGAAGGCTGCATGGAGAACTCATAGCAGCCTTCCAGTGTCTGAAGGGGGCCTATAGGGATGCTGAGGAGGGACTCTTCATGAGGGACTGTAGTGAGAGGACAAGGGGTAATGGGTTCAAACTTAAACAGGGGAAGTTTAGGTTAGATATGGGGAAGAAATTCTTTACTGTAAGGGTGGTGAGGCACTGGAATGGGTTTCCAGAGAAGTTGTGAACGCTCCATTGCTGGCGGTGTTCAAGGCCGGGTTGGACACACCCTTGGTTGGCATGGTTTAGTGTGAGGTGTCCCTGCCCTTGGCAGGGGGATTGGAACTAGATGATTTTAAGGTCCTTTCCAACCCTAACTATTCTATGATTCTATGATTCTATGATTTGTTGCTCTGTCTTGCCTACAGTTTACATGAGAATTACTTCAGCTCAACAAAACTACTTACAGACAATATACATTGAATCTGTCTTAAATGACATGTTGTTTAACCATAGAACACTGAAGGACATAAGCCTTCATTTTAATTTTAATATAGAACATTTAGTACCAAACCAGAAGCTCATATATATTCTTGATCCATTGACCACAAAAAAGAGGCACTGAACTCCTTTGTGATGTATATTAAAAGCCCCCTACAGCATACTGCCCCTGGATGCATGCAGAAATTCAGAGATCTTAAGATCTCTATTGGTCTGTTCAAGTAAATTTTGTCTTGTTTTCTGAAGTTCACAGAGCCTTGTGTTTATTAGTTCAGAGTTGAATGCATGAAAGAAAATTCTTACATTTGTCACATAGGGCACATAACAGACTGCTTCAGTAGTGCATAATTTCAGCTTTATGTAGCCTCTTTTCATTTCATACAATGCCATAAAACTCAGTGATAATTTCTTTCATCTGTTTAAAAAAAAAACAAAATTGGAATTTAGAATTTTTATGTTCAATTTTATCTGTGAGTTTTATGTATTAGTGACAGATCTTTTGCTAAATTTCATCATCACATTTCATGAGGCATGATTTTAAAATATCTTTTGACCATAGTGAATGCTCATTTTGTTATAAACACCATATGAAAATATGACATATGACATGCTTTCTCTAAAGAACATGCTATTTTTGGGGGTACATTTCAGAAGACGTGCTATAAACCATCTGATCTATGAAGTCTGATAGCTACACAACACCATTTTCAGGACAGTAAAACTTATTTAGAAAGTCTGCTTTTTTTAACATAGGCCTGAGTAAAACTCTGACTATATCAGATGCACCATGTGCACTAGAAACCCATCAAATTAATTGATATATATATGTGAATTATCACTATTACATATAAAACATTGTAGACAACAATTTTCTGCAAAATATGAAAAGAAACTTCAGCTTGTGATAAACATATAATTGAAGAAAAAGAAGAGGCGAGAAGGACTAAGCACCCATACGAAACAGTTACTTATGACATTAGTTTTCAATTATCGACATTAACCTTGATATAATAGAATAAACATCATGACATGTCAATACATTTTTCTTTCTGTGTTTTTTTTTTTTTTTTATCTTTTTCTTTTTCTAAGCACCTGAAATACTGCAATGAAATAAGTGAAAACAGAAGACAATTTTGTAAATTCATATTTTGGGCCTTTTTTACAGAAGTTAGATATTCTACTTTATGAAAGCCTCAATACCATTTTCATTACACTGGATCACTTGGATTTATGATCTGTTTCATTATTAAGGGAGTTGAGTCACCACTGGAAATAACTATACTTTTCTTTCACTGTAAAGAGATTCTGTACAACTGGTTTAACCTATATGTAGTCAATAGTTTAATCCATATGCATTGATTAGTTGGCTATAACTTTTTTGTCCACAGAGCTGTCTAGATGAAAATGGTTTACACATAATTGCTATCAAATAAGAGAAAGACATCTAAAAAGAAAAAGAAGTATATTCTGCTCCAATTACCTGTACTGAAAGAAAGCCCATCCCTCCAAAAAATAACCCTTAAAAGAGTAAATCTGATGCTTGTATTTTGAGCTTATTAGAAGAGCACAGTAATTGGCATTGCAGTGCACCTCCAAAGCCCCGAAGGGTTGACTGACATACAGCCTGATGTGATGAGAGGCTGGAATTTGTAAGAGCATGAAGTGATCACACATTCATTATTGGAAGTCTTTAATCTTCACTTTTGATCTCCTGGCTTTTTTTTATCTACTCAACACTGAAAAATGCATAATGTGTTTATTTATAAGAATTATCAAAAAAAAGGAGACAAAACTAGAAAAGAATTTATTGATTTCTTATCTAAATATATTTATAAAACAAGATTTTCTAGTTAACTGAAATAAATATTTGTTATAAAACTTGCTTGCTGGAAAGATGGATATTTTTAATTGTTTTCACTTCAGAATGAAAGTATTCTGATAGATGAGTATCTTCCACACAACCAAAAACTGGGTTTAGAAATAAAGTTAATATGTTCCTAACGGTCAGAATTTTAATTTTTGAGTGATGCCATGAATGAGTGTGGTTGTTGTTGTCATTTCTATTAAGGATAAAATTTATTTTAGGATTCATATTAACTATTTATTTTGCTAAACAAGTATAATTTCTAAAGTAAAAACTGCATTGCAAGTGGAAAAAATAACACACATATAGATTTAAAGATATATAAATTTTACAAGTATGCTTCATCTCAAGCTCCATTTCTTTTTTTTTGTCTAACAAAAAATTGGTAAGGGAAGTATAATCATGCAAAATTATTTGAACTGACATGATTTGTGTGCAGTTCTGCTTTCTTTAGCATAAAAAGGACATGGAACTGTTGGAACAAGTCCAGAGGAGGGCCACAATGATGATCAGGGGGCTGGAGCACCTCCCGTACTCCCGTATGAAAATAGGATGAGAGAGTTGAGGCTGTTGATACTTTTTTGTTTGGTTGGTTTTTTGGTTTTTTTTTGGTTTTTTTTTTTTGAGTGCTTATCTCCTATTCAGTCAGTTGGGCCTGCTCTTTTCTATCAGTGATGCTCCCCTTTGGAATGTAAACTGCCAAATCAACATGCTTAGTAAGGTTTCTAGCATTGCAGATACAAGACAGTTATGAAAGCGTACTCCAGCATGAGCTTTAAGGTTAGTTTGAGGCCAAGTTCACTTTATTCTAGCCTAAGCTACCAAATCAGGAGGCTATTCACTGTTTTATGATCTCTGGGTACCTATTTTCCCCATGCTGAAAGAGGAAAGCAAAAGGGGAGAGGCATGGAGATGTTAGTCAAAACTCTGGGAAATCTGACCTACCTTTTATTTCATGCATACAGGAGATAAAGGAAGGAAATAATCACTCATTCTTTGGAGGTCCTAGGAGAGTATGAAGAGAAGACCAGGGACAGATTTTCTTCAGAAGCTCTTTGACATACACAGTTAAGATGACTTAACACTTGAGCACAGCCAACTCTACAAGCTGCATGTTGCATACAAAAGCTATGGACCTCATATGGTTTCTACATGTTTTATATTGTCTGTGAAAAACCCATGACACACCTGAGGAGAGGAAAGGGCATAAAATTTGTTCTTTAAATGTTGATGTAGAAATGGAACTTTGACAGCAGCATTTTCTGAAATGCTTCCAGGGTTTGGCTCACAAGGTGAAAAGGAACCATGTTAAAACGTGGTTGCAGGAGTAATGTGAGGAAGTGAGGGGATGACATTTAGAAACCTTTAAAACATATTGATACTACAAAAAAAAGGATAATTTCTATTTAGGTCATTATGGAGCAAACATTGGGATTTTACTTAAAAGTTATAAAATAGTTGAGGGTGATTCTGCTTTTTGTTTTACTAACGATTAGGGGGGATCTAACAAGGGAATAAGAGAAGCAGCCTGAGATGATTCATCTTCTAAAAGTAAAAGGTTCATCCTCAGAAAAAGGTAGAATTCAATAAAACTCAAATAGGAAACATCAAAGAATACTCTCACCACATTAGCATGGACCTAAAAACAGACAAGTAGATCAAAGGAAAACATGTGTTTCTATCATACTAGAAGCCTATATATACTGAGCATCTATACAGCAGGACAAATGAACTGAAGGGACTGGTTTGAGGTGAGGGCATGAACAGAACAAGCATGGAAAACCTTGGACTGAAAAATGGATCACTTGCGTGTCTTGAGAAACAAGTAGGTAATACATATGACAGATATAAAAATACCAGCCTTCAAGCACAAAGTTTTATAAGTTAAATAAAGTTTAGAGGTAAATATAGTAAATGAATTAACTATAACAATTATCATAATTTATGTGAACCAAAGTTTCATGCTTAGATTAAAATAATATATTATTTGGATTGCATTATGCATCATGTGTCCATGACAGTGACTCAGAAATGTTAACTTTAAGGGAACTACAAAGAAAGAAAACGCAATAATAATTGGACAGTTTAATTAATCCTCAGGTTATGTGGGAAAATGTAACAATGGGTTAAGATAAAGTTAGTGAGCAACAAAAATGGCTGCTTTGTGAATTAACATAAAGGAAAATATGTATGGGCCAATGTTCTGACCATACCGCCCAAATCTTGGAAGGCAGATGCAGGGACAGTGAGAATGAAGACCCTGGGCCCAGTGTAGGAGAGGACATGGTTCGAGACCATCTTAGGAACCTGAACGTATACAAGACTTGGGACCTGATGAAATCCATCCGTGGGTCCTGAAGGAGCTGCCAAATGAAGTTGCTAGGCCACTGTCCATCATATTTGAAAAATCTTGGCAGTCCGGTGAAGTTCCCAAGGACTGGTAAAAGGGAAATATAATCCCCATTTTCAAGAAGGGGAAAATAGATGAGCTGGGGAACTACAGACCAGTCAGCCTCACCTCTGTGCCTGGCAAAATCT
>JASSUY010033139.1:2077-36059 GCA_032466535.1 Forpus xanthops
GGCCCCGGCCCCACAGCCCGCCCAGCACCGGGGTGCGGAGGCTCTCCGCGGGGCCCCTTGTGCAGTCCTTCCCCGCCAGCCCAGACCGTTCCGCGGGATCACCGTACTCCGCAGGGCCCCGCGCGGTGGGGAAGAGGAGAGAACCGGAACCTTAGCGTGCGGCAGCGGAATGCCGGGGGCAGCCAGCAAGCGCAGCACCACGTCCGGCAGAGAACGCGCGGAGGACCGGTCTCTCTCCGCGCACGCGTAGGCTGCTCCGTGTGAGGTAAGCGCGACATGGCGGAGTGGTCGGTGCTGGTGCAAGGCCGCCGTTAGCCGCGTCCGATCTCTTCTTTCCTTCCTTCCTTCCTTCCTTCCTTCCTTCCTTCCACCCTTTCCAGACGGGACGAGACGGACGCCAGGCGGCTGGACCGCGGCCGCAGCCCCTGGAGAGGGAGGCCTGTCGCCACGCGTTTCTCTCCGCCGCGGGCCTGGGGTGCTTGCAGTACCTCATCCTGCTCTCCGCGGGTGATCTCGGCAGCGCCCCTTCTCTTCCCTGACCTGCCGTGCCGTGCCGTGCTGTGCTGCCGAGCCCGGCTCTCCCCGGCCGGAGCGTGTCAGACCAGCGCTGTGGTGCGTACGCGGTGCTTGGAGGTGCCGCCCAGCCTGTCGCGGTTCGGTTCGGTTCGGTTCGGTTCAGCTGTGGGCTGGTTTACAAGTTGTTACGGTTGTTTGTTCTTCAGCTCCTGGCTGTCTGTCCCTAAGATCAGGTCTGCTTTGGCGCATAGAGCGGTGTGAATGCCGGCGCTGCTGCGAGAGCCAAGAATAAGGGTCTCATAGGTCGTACAAGTGCCTTCAGTGGCAGTAGTGTTGGTAGTTTCAGTGACCTGCACTGTGGAAAAGCATAGAAGAGGAAAAACCTTAGCGCAAGTTTGCAAATAAAGCTTTTCCAAAATACAGTGGTAGAAGCTAAAATGTGGTCTTCTGTGAGACGGGATTGTTCCAGAAAATGTTGCAAAATGAAGCGCCTTGTCCATTTTCATAGTTCAGGTAAATTAGGCCAGCATCTCTGACCAGTATAAACATATTTTCATTCTCCATGCAGCGTTTTGATTGTGAAGGGGTTTATTTGTCAGATGATACAGATAATATAAATAGTTCTCAGACAATACTTAAAGGTTGTTTGACCTCATTTTGATTGCAGTAATTGTTGCTGCTACAAGCAGCAGAGCTATGTCTATTTGCAGCAGCTCCGTAGATGCTGTTTTTATGTAGAAAATGTTAGAAAAGTAATAGTGGAAGTAGGAATTTCTGGCAAGAAGTTGCTGTCTGTCTGTCTTACCGAGGATGAAGATCAGTGTGTGGTGGTGCTTTTTATGATTTCTGACAGATTTTTCCCCTCTTGCTGTTATTTTGCAGGTGAGCATTTGAACACAGCACATGTCTAAGTATGCAGTCTGCCAATATGCTTCTGAAAAAAATTGTAAGGGGTTCTGTCCTCTCGTTTGCCGCGCAACATGGGATGAAAAAGGATCTGTTTCCACTCAGTAGAACTCTGAGTTTGTCACTTTGCCTGAAGCAGGGCAATTCATGCAGTCCCTCAGAAAAACTAGATTTAGATGCATGGAAGAAGGTAATGAAATCTGGGTTGCAAGGAGAAGTCAGTGAGACAGTGGCTGAGCTTAAGGAGCCTGCCGCTTTGGCTGCTGCACGTGAGATGCTGGAGATGTGGAGACTAGCTGGCAGATCAGTTCCGGAAAATATCACTGAAGAACAACTGAAAACCTTTGTGGAATGTCCTTCCAAGTCAGCCCAAAAGAAATATTTAAAATATCTGCATCTCAAAGAGCTACATAAGAAAAATGACAAAAGAAAGATGGAAGAGAAAAGGGAAAGGAGGCTGGAAGCACAAGAGCAAGCTTCAGAAACTGGTGTGATCAAAAGGAATTCATTCATATGTTTGTGGGCCAACTGTATGGACAAAGCATACAACTGGAGGGCTGCACAGTCGATGGTCTTTGGCCAGCCACTAGTATTTGACATGTCCTTTGAAAAAGATATGTCTGTCCGAGAAGTGACAAATACAGTGAGACAGATAGTACTGAGTGAAAGTACCAATCGAAGATCTATCGATCCGTTCCACATCCACTTCTGTAACTTCAAAGATGATAGCCTCTATCATAAGGAATTTATCAAGCATTACAGGGAGGCATGGGACAAACTGCTTATCACTGTGACAGACCAGTGCTACACAGAAGTCTTTCCAAAGGATAAGCTTATCTATCTGACTGCCGATTCTCCCAAAGTAATGAAAACATTTGATCACAATAAAATCTATATTGTGGGGTCAATGGTTGACAGGAACATAAAAACAGGGGTCTCTTTAGCACGAGCAAAGCGACTGGGGCTGGAGACTGCAGCCCTTCCTTTAGAGAAGTACTTGCTCTGGAATACTGGTGCCAAAAATCTCACGCTGGATCAAATGATGAACATTTTATTAACCTTGAAAGATACCGGAGACTGGCAGAAAGCTCTTGAATTTGTTCCGAAAAGGAAATACTGTGGCTTTGTAAACAAGCCTGTTCATGAACTGAAAAAAACCTTAAGCCTGATCAACGCTCTTAAACTTGGAAAGAGGCAGGAAGAAGTACAAAAGCAATTTGCGAAGAACTACTCTAAGAAGCAAACACAGAAGTAGAATGATGGGGAAGAGAATGTGGTGGTTTTTTTTTTTAACAGGCAAACTGTGCCCTTCAATGTCCTTATTTCTCAGGACTTCTGAAACTGTATTCAGCTCTTTATCTCGAAACATGCCTTTGGTTAAGTTTGAAAGGACTGTAGTTAAGCTTTTTTTTTTTAATTACCTTGGTATTCCAGCTGTTTAAATGTATTCACGTTTGAAATTCTGTAAGAGAAATTACATGATCTGTTCTAAAAAATTGCTCTGTACAAAGGATGTCAGTCTGTTCAGTTGGACCGTAATGGGACAAGGGTGACTGTAGGTGAATCAGAAGGTGATTATTCAGAGAATGTTTCAGTGCTCTGGGTTTGCAGTGGATGGAGGCTACGAACAGGTTAACCTTATTCTGAAAGGTTGGTGAAGACAGAAGACATTTCTCTCCATTACTTCCTGAAGCCTCTTTTGGTGTGCAGATGAATTCACTTTTGACAGCTGAACTAAAACAATTGAAACCTAGTGTGAGTTTGGGAATTGCACAGCTTGTTTCTGTGGGTTCTGTCTGGCGCAAATTAAGTCCCTGGTGGGGGGAGTTAGTCAAATATCTTGACTCTACCCAAATAAAAAAAGACATACCTTTGTGTAAGACTTTTATCCCTGAGTGTCTGTTTTCAGTCCATGTAATACAGATTTCCCAAAGCGCTGAGCTTATGAGATGATAAACAGTCTTACTAGGAGATACAGAGGAGCAGAAAGCCTTTTAGTATTCCTCACAGCAGAAAATGTGTTGATGGGTGTCTCTGCAAAGACCTGTGTTCAGGATGCAGAGATACAATGGGCACACTGTTCAATACAGTTCTTTGTGCTGTCTGTAGGATATGGAAGGGTTTCTTTTATGGGTGCTTAAATGTTTTTTGTATTAGTCTGACTGCCCTGATGCTTGAAGTTAATGATAGCAGGTGGTGGGGATTGTCCTGAAAATCTAAGAAGTAGGAGAGCAGTTTTGAAGAGTAGACCTGAAATATATGACAGGTTGGTGGTGATCCTCCCTGTTTCACCTCTTGGTACACACGGTTGTGAGGAGGGGGTGGAAGGCAAAGGATGTGCTACCTCAGTATTGCTCATCACCACCTGCTATGCTTAGGGCCCTCTAGACACAGAGAGCCCCTGGCTTGGAGAAAGACCCACTTCCTTTGAGCTGTATGTGGTTGGGTAGTATGCAAAGCTACACCCAGAGTTAGTGCTTCAGGTGCTGCTGAGGGTGGCCTTCCCCCTCTCTGCAGAACCCCGGGGTGGAAAGACTGGCTGCCTTTCCAGGCAGCCTATTTTCCTCACAGGAAGAAGAGACAACATGGAGGCGTGCTGCTGGAGTGTGCCTTCTGTTGCTTGCTGTTTCTCCATAGCTACAGCCACTCCTGATCTGTGAACAGATTAGTGCTTTGGGGAAGAAGAAAACGCCTGCATTGCTCACTGGAGCTCGTGCTGTTTTCAGGCCTTATCAAGAGGAGGAAGGCTTGTATTGGTTTGAGAGAAGACATCTGTTCCTGACTGCATGCCTCCTTATACTGAGAACCCCATGGCCCTGTCCATGTATAAGTCTCTATATACAGCTAAATACTGACTCAGAGAAATCTCCAGGAACTCACCAATAAAGTTTAAGTTAACAAGCAGCAATTCTTTATTGCAGTGCCAGAGGACAAGGGAGATTGCTCCTTCTAGCATGTCTCTGCCAAAACGCTAAGCAATCCATCCTTATATAGTCACTAAGCATACATATTCATTATGTACATGCATATTCATGAGGTTACTTATGTATTACATCATTCTAGAAAGTTTCTCCCACATGCACATAAAAATGTGGTAACAGTCTTTGGGGTTGTTTACTTCTTCCAACAATCTTCATCACTTGGTCATTCCTTGAACTTTCATCCTGACAGCCTTTGAAGCATGAGCAATAGGTAAATGCTTACGCCAGCTTAATTAGTTTAGTAACACCACTGACATAATTGAATGATTTCTCCCTGTCCTACTTGTTAACTCAGCTACAAGGCATCCTGAACATCTGCTAATTTCAGATAACCTTTATCTACACGTTCTGTTTTGCTTACTGTAAGTTTTTTACAAGGTTACAAGGTCCTAGAACTACGTCAACTATGGTCATTTATACAAGGATGATCACAATGCAGAATTAATTTGCTTATAAAAGATTATATTTCAGCCTATATTTTGCTATTTTAATACTCCCTTTTTCTATTCCTTTACAAATTCTTTTGCAAAAGTTTCTTAAATTATTCCACTATGTTCTAGAGTATTCTCCATTTTCTATCTGATGTTTAACTGTTCTCTTAGTTCATTACTGATTGTTTGCAACACCAAAAGGAACACTGGACCGTTACACATGTAATCAAAACCATTCCTATTATTACTACTAAAGTTAAAAACAACTGTCTCAACCAGGAGAGACCGGGAACCCATGATGTTAAATTTTCCCCAATTTCCTCAAATCTCCACAAGGTGTCATCCTGTGCCACCTTATGAAATTTCATTGATTACAAAACAAACTCCTCCTTGTGATGCTAACAGTGTACCTAATGCGACTCGATTTCGGAGTGCTACTTTAGACAGGTTGGTTATTTCTTCTTGCAATACTAGAATAGCATCAGCAGTTTGATTTTCCATTTCCTCAATTGCAGCTGAGATATTTAAAATCGTTTTCTCTAATTCACTAATACCTACAGATGGAATAAGCCATCTAACAAAAACAAAACAAAAAAAATGGAAAGGAGTGTTTCATTTTGCTATGGGATTATATCCTTGTTTGATTCTTTTATTAAAACTACAAACCCAGGTTCCAGAGGGATGAATGTCAATTACTGTAAAGTTGGGAATTACTACTCTAGCGTGCATGCGCCTTTCCAGTTAGGACGCAAAGCTTTTTAGGCATTTTCTCCACATAACAAATACCACCCTTTTCCTTCAGGAACATTCCAATAACCAGTTAAAGGTTTTCAAAGGTGAAGTTGCATTGCCCAGCTGCAACATGGGTACTTTCCTGCCGACATACCACCTTATGGTCACAATTGGCTTTGACATACGCAAGGCTTGAATCCTTGAAACCTGTAAATTTGTACGGCTCTTGTTGGTATAAACAGGATCTTGCCACAGTCCATTCCAATTTGTCATAAAGGGGATAGGGAGGCCAATTAAAGGAATACTCGGTCTCTCTCCTGCTTTATGCAGCTGAGTACAGATCCAACGATCACTCTTGTTTAAGACACTGGTAACATTTTGTATCAATCTCAGACACAGATTCTGATTCCATGCTTCTACGCCTATTATTATACAAGTCCAAATTATGATAGATGCAGTCACATGTGTGGGCCCTGACGACTCAACATGCCATAATTTTTCTCCGTTCTGGTGTTTTTCTGGTTCTGGCTCCTTCTTAATTTTTGAGTAACGTACCCAAGCAGCTTGCTCTTTTATCTTGACTGCAGGGAAAGTGATCAGCAGCACCTGATATGGTCTATTCCACTTTTTCTTAAGAGGATTACCTGTAAAGTTCTTAATATAAATGCAATTTCCTGTCTTAAAAGGATGAATAGGATAATCTAAACCTCTGGCCCTGGTCCCTAACACTTTGCCTTTTATTTCTTCGGTTTTCCTAGGTTTACCAAGAACTGTTGAAGGTATCCTTCTCCTACTTCTTGAAGGCTCTTCCCTTTAAACTAAGACTGGTATGGCCTTTGATGTAGAATCTCAAATGGGCTAATTGCTTCCTTTGGCCGAGGTTTTGTTCTGATTCCCAATGAAGCCAATGGTAATGCTTGATATCAATATAACTTAGTCTCTCGACAAATCTTCCCAAGGTGTTGTTTAATTGATTCATTTTTTCCACTTGCCCACTGGCCTGAGGCCTATATGGAACATGTAATTACCAATCTATTTCCAATTTCTTGCTGATTTCTTTTAATAATTTTGCACTGAAATGTATACTGCGGTCAGAGGAGATAGTTGCTGGTACCCCAAAATGAGGTATTATTTCATTTAATAGCACCTTAATCTTTTGTTTTGCCTTATTTGCCCTGCAAGGGAATGCTTCTGGCCAACCTGAAAAAGTATGTCAATACCAAGAGATCAATGCCAATAACCTCCTTTTCTAGGTAATTCAGAAAAATCCATTTGCCACTGTTGTCCCGAATAATTCCATTTATCCCTACCTGATTCCTGTTTTCATTCTTAGGGTTATTTTTCAGACATAGTTGACATTGTTCTGTCACTAATTGCACCATGGTATAGAAATCTCTTCAATGATTTGTTTGTTTAAATGTTTATACAAGGCATTACTTCCCCAATGAGTTTTGTCATGTTCTTGTAACAACTTCCATAATTGATTATAGGGGATCACTACTTGCCCATCAGGTATTTTTATCCAACCCTTTTCATTTTCCTGTCCTTCCAAGTCTTCAGTTAGTTAAGTGTCTTCTTTAGAGTACCTAGGTTTATTTTGCTCAATTACCAGTTTACTGTCAGGAATTAAGGACATAACCTCAACTTTTTCTGCCACCCGTTTAGCCTCACAGTCAGCCAAATTATTTCCAGTCTCTTGATCAGATTTACCTTTTTTGATGTCATTTACAATGTATAACAGTCACTTCATTAGGTAATTATGCAGCTTCTAACAATCGCAGAATTTCCACTGCATGTTTAGTTTGTCTTCCTTGGGTATTTAGAAGTCTTTGTTCTTTCCAAATTGCTCCATTGGGATGAACTACACCAAAGGCATATTTGGAATCAGCCTGTGGAGACTAAGGCATGGACACCGTTTCTGGTTAGAAAATGAAATAATTTATTATCTGAAGGTCCAGGATTGATATAGGCTATAAGAAGTACCTGTGTGTATGAGCAGCTAATACAATTGGTTAGCTATCACCACCCATGTGGGTATCTTTGCTTCTTCATTGGTTGATGTCTTGCTCACTGATTGCCTTGACTGGATGCCTGCTTCTTGCTGTTCTCCCCTCATTGGATACTGGCTCCTTGCTTCTTTCCTCCTTTTCTTGCCTACCTTTCCCTGCAATACGCCTGAAACTTTCCCAGCAACTTTCCTCTGCTATCTCATAGCTTTCCCGGCAGCTAGCCTAGCTCAGAAATCCTTTACAACAAGGTTCTTTACACCCACATCTCCCCCTTTTTGTTTTTCTAAAGACATGACCTTCTTTAACATATTATCCGTTACATCTTGCACACACTTTAGCAGATAAGGAACAAGAAACCTAATACAAAGGAAAGTATCAGTACAAGAAGTTTTACATTTCTACTGTTTTACCCCTCTTGTAAGTGATACAGTAACAATGCTACTATTAGAACAAGGTATCTCTACTAAACATGTCTGAAATGGCTGTGGTACTAACTGTGCTGAATTACAGAGTTGTTTGACTCAGTGTTCTAGCTAAGCTGGAGCTATTCCAGGGCATCAGCCACATTGTTGACACCGACGTGTTGGTGATTATCCCTGGATTCTGCATCCATAACTGCAAGATGGTTCAACCGCACCAGCCATGCAGGTATCCACCAAGGACCATGATCTGTGGAGACACAAGCATACCCTCGCCCCCAAGTTATCAGTGGATATGGCCCTTCCCAACGAAGCATTGGTGGTGATTTTACCCAAACCTTTGGTTGATGAGTACCTATGGGATTAGGCAAAATTTGGCTGTGCGACAGGATATGTCTGGTAACGGCTACAGTCTCATTTCCCTCTCCAATCATCAAGAAGTTTAATACATAAATTGCTTTATATAGTCATGCCTGTGGCAATTCTCCATTCCCCCTTTTTGTTTTTCTATTAACATTTTTAGTGTTTGGTGACATCATTCAACAGCGGCTTGTCCTTGTGGCGAGTGTGGGATCCCTGTCTTGTGTTCTACCCCCAGGTGTTTAGAAATGTTTGAATTATCTTACTGTTATAGGCAGGGCCATTGTCTGGTTTTATGTGTTTTGGAACACCTAGAGCTGCGAAGGCACCATGCCAATGATGAGCAATATCACGGGCCTTGTCCCCTGTTTCTGCTGTAGCCCAGACCATGCGTGAAAATGTATCGATGGAAATGTGGATATACCTTTGTCTCCCAAACTCAGTGATGTGAGTGGCATCACTCTGCCATAGTTGTAAGGCACTGGTACCACGAGGGTTTACTCCAGTATGTGGGTGTGTTGCAAATGGTTGACAGTTAGGGCACGTTTGTACTGTTGTACGCACTGGTGACCAGGAGAGCGAAAACTGTTTTCTGAGTGATCTCGCTAATTGGTGGTAAAAAGCATGTGATAATCTAGCCTGTTCTAACTAGATTGGTAGAGGGTTTGCTATTATAGAAGCTGCTAACCTATCAGCTCTTCGATTTCCCTCTATAATAAATCCAGGCAAATCTGTATGGCTGCGAATATGCAGAACATAGTAAGGTGTCATGTGTTCATCCAATAGCATTTTTAACATTTGTAAATAATAGAATAAAGTAGGATTGGCAACCTCTTTCAGCCATGAATTTTTGATTCTAGTAACAACTCCAGCAACATAATTTGAATCAGTGACGAGGTTCAATACTCGGTGACAGTGTTGAAATGCTAACACTACTGCAGCTAATTCTACTATTTGTGCTGATCCCTGAACTTTTTGTTCTTCATGATGCCATTCATTATTCTCAAACCAAACTGTGATTTCTCTGCCTGTTTTACCTGAACTGTCTGTAAAATAAGTCGGACCTTTTACAAGGTTATGCTGACATTTTGAAACTGATTTTATCTCTGTATCTGTTGTCAGGGAGAACAGCTTATGTGGTGGGTGATGTGGAGTAACTTCATCAAAATTTGTCATTGCTATTTGTAGGTCTGTGTTATTCTGAAAAGCCCACTGAAAACACGTCTTGGTTAAGGGGAGAGAGATAGTGTCTGGCTCATGTCCTGTTAATTCTGTCGTTCTCTGCCGGCCACGACACACTACATGTGCTATCTGTTCACAGATAGTGAACTATGGTTTTGGAGAATTGGTATGGTAAAAAGAATCATGCTAGGACACGTAGTGGATCCTTTTCCCTTGAATCTCATTGACCTATTAATCCTTTGAGGGACCTAGGCCCTTGGATAACATACAGAGTAACTGGGAGCTGGTAATGTATCCTTGCAGCTTGTCAATTGGTTAAAGCTCTGTTAACTTGTTCAATAGGATACTCAGCCTCCGGAGTTAACTGTCGAGGTGAGTTGAGGGCAGGCTCTCCTTTCAATAGCTCAAATAGAGGTCGAAGGGTATCATTGTCTATACCTAAAAGGATTCATACCCAATTTATAGTGCCAGTTAATTTCTGTACATCGTTCAGGGTGTTACCTTTGACATCAATCTTTAGCAGTTGAGGCACTACAGTCTGATGGAGGATTTTCCATCCTGAATATTTCCATGGGGTTGTTGTTGTACCTTTTCAGGAGCAATAATTAACCCATGCTTTTCAAGCCAAGATTTAGTGCTGGAGTTTTTGTGGTTCCTGACAAGCTAACAATATGTCATCCATATAATAATAGCAAATAGCAGTTGGATATGTCTTTCTTACCTCTGATAATGCCTTAGCCACATATAACTGACATGTTGTTGGACTGTTTTTTATACACTATGGTAATACAGTCCAATGATAACACTCCGCTGTTCCCTGATGGTTAACAGTGGGAATAGAAAAAGCAAACCTTGGAGCATCTTGAGAGTGCAGGGGAATAGTGAAAAAACAATCTTTGAGATCCATAATGACAATGTTCCAGTTCTTTGGTATCATGGCTGGGGAAGGTAAACCTGGCTGTGTGGCTCCCATGTCCTCCATGACATTATTAATTGCACGGAGGTCATGTAAAAACTCCATTTCCCTGATTTTTTCTTAATTACAAATACTGGCATATTCCAGGGGCTTGTGGTCAGAACCAAGTGTCCCAACTTCAATTGTTCTGTTACCAGTTCTGTTAAGGCGTGTGGTTTTTCTAAATTTAGGGGCCACTGATCAACCCGCACTGTTTTTTCTGTCAGCCACTTTAGTCTGATTGGAACATTCTCATCAATGACCCCATTTAAAAAGGCGGTGTTGCTATTGAAACTCCCCACATGCTTAAGTCATCCCTTCCCAAAAGGTTAAAAGGACAATTCACTATATATGGGTAGAGGTTCGCAGTACGCCCTTCAGGATCTATTATCTGGACAGCTGATGCACTTTGAGGTGATGTTGATATTACTCCTATTCCTGTTAGACCCGTTGCTGGTGAGATTGTCTCTCAATTTGATGGCCAAAAGGAGGAGTTGATTACTGTAACATCTGCTCCAGTGTCCAGTAGGCCTTGAAATTTGATAGCGCTGGGTTTATCCTGGGGGTTTTGGATGTCACATTTGATGACTGGCCGCTGTTTTGTTAATGAATGTGTCCGAAAAACATGTGGCTTACCAGTAGACCCAAAGTCACGTGTTCCTCTGAGCATGTTTTCCTCCAGGGAGCATTTATTGTGCGTGCATGGAATAAGACAAACTGGCATACATGTTCTCCCGCGGGGACTATTACGGTGGTGTGTGTGTGGGTGTGTGTCCAGACTATTGCTTGCACTTGTCCTTCAAAGTCGGCATCAATCACCCCAGGCAGAACACGAAGTCCCTGTAAGGTGACACTAGAGCGGCTCAGTAATAAAGCACTAAGTTCATTACCCAACGGGCCTTCCAGTGCCAGCAGCACCTTTCGTGCTTTGGCGTCTGCCATGTTTAACTCCGTTGCTGCGGGGACATCCACTCCGGCACTTCGGGGGGAGAAGGAGCGGAGGCGTGCCAGACCCATCGCGTTGGAGAATTGGGATTGTGTGGTGCGGAGACTTCTTGCGCCTGAGCACGGCTCCGCAACGCGCTCCGCCTCTGCCTCATCATCCTCTCACATTAGTCCCTCCACCAGTTTCCACTTGTCCCAAAGCAGCCACCGTAGCCGTGGCTGTAGCACAACTCAGCTTTAACCTTTTCTACCTGTTCCTGATTCCTATACACTGTCCATGCTTCTTCATTTCAGTTTGCATTTACCCAATAAGTTCTTAATCTCCTCGGGACTACAGTCTGTCAATATGTCTGTTCTCACCTGTCTGTTCACCCTAGTCATCATTTTACGTTTAAACACAGGAGCTGGGTGAGCTCCTTCCTTTTGGCTTTTTTTTTTCCTCTCACCTTTGCTCACCCTGCTCTACCGCGGCTGTAGATGCTCACCTCTATAACAGCACTTCTGGTTTAACCCTTTCTTAACTCTGAATGTGAATCTGCTGCTTGTTGCCAGTGACAGCAACCTCTTCCTCCTTATCAGTATCAGATAGGACAGATGCAGAGAGTGCTCCTCTCGGAGGTACCTGTGATACATAATCCTCCAACCTATCTTCTTGATTACTCAGTTTTTTTAACTTTAAACATCTTTCCCCAATATCACAGGCTGAACAACATCTCTCCACCTTAGCTTTCTGTTCTTCCCTGTCCTTTCCAAAGCCAAAATTAAGGGATCTGGCAGAGCTATATTAATTTTGCATTCCATCTGCCACTCTGGGTGGTTTCTTAAAGTGAAGAACATATCCGCACACACCACTTCATCCCGTTTTCCTTGTCGCCTTAGGAACAACATTAATTGTAACAATGTATCACAGAGCTCCATTTTTTAGTCAATTTTTCGTGATCTGAAGTACACAAAGGCCACCATTGATTACAGTATTTTATCAAAGTTTTCTTGTTTACCGAGCCCCCAGGAGAACCTCCCAGTTCTTTCCAATGTGCCAAAATACACCCTAAAAGACTCTTTCAAGATTTCTTTGCTGTTGAGTTCCCATTATTAATTTCACAATCACACACACAAGGTATCCCAAAGGCACACTCCACACAGCTACAATACTTGAGACAGAAACTAAATTAAATCAAACAGCAATTAATACTTGAGACAAAGACTAAATTCAATCAACCAACCAACAATTAATACTTGAGGCAGAGACTAAATTCAATCAATTAATAACATACTTACAACATCCTGTCGCCAATACCAAAATCATTACCGTAACGAGCCACAAAATAAGTCAAATACCAGAAAAAAGAAAAAGCACTTCCACAAGACACCCTATGCATTTTGCAGGACCTAAACTACAAGATGCCCCTCCGCATCTTGCAGATGCATACCAAACAGACACTAGCAACCAGGTATACACCTTTACCTACGAGATTTCCTACCTCTATTTACATAAGGCTTCCAAACCTTGTGTACATTTACCAACTCTATTTAGTCTTCATGTAAAATGCCCCCTGCATCTTACAGACTATATAAAATAACTTTCATAAAGGTCGTTGTCTGCTCCTGCAGCAATCTGAACGAGTCGAAAGGTTCCTCGGGAGACATTTCCAAAGGCCCTAAGGAGCCCTGTCCTCAGTGGGTTCTGCAGCTGAGCAGAGCAGGTCCCATTTGGGGTGACAAATTAACTGGGAGAAACCTCTAGGAACTTGCCAACAAAGTTAACAAGCAGCTATTCCTTATTATGGCACCAGAGAACATGGGACATCACTACCCCTAGCACATCTCTGCAGAAGGGCAGAGCATCCCGTTCTTACATACTCACTAATCATACATATTCATTATGTACGTGCGTATTTATGAGGTTGCTTATGTAGTACATATTCTTCTAGAAAGTTTCTCCCACATGCGCACAAAAATGCGGTAGTGGTTTTTGGGGTTACTTCTTCCAACAACCTTCATCACTTGGCCATTCCTTGAACTTTTTTCCTGACAGCCTTTGAAGCAAGCGCAGTCAATAAATGCTTACGCTAGCTTAGTTCAGTAACACCGACATAATGGAATGATTTCTCCTCGTCCTTCTAGTTATCACAGCCACAACTCATCCCAAACACCTACTTGTTTCACTTACCATAAACTTTTTACAAGGTTACAGGGTCCTAGAACTACGTCAACTACGATCATTGATCACTAAACAGAACTAATTTACTTCCTTATAATAGATTATATTTCAGCCTATGTTTCTCTATCTCAATACCATTCAATTACAGCCTCAACAGCCGCGGAACTCCCGCGCACCCCCGCCCTTCCCGCCAGCCCTACGTCACGTCACCCCCCCGCCCTTCCTGCCGACTGATCCCGCCCCTTCCGGCTGCGTCATTTCCGGTGCGCCCCGGAGGGCGGGGCCGGTGGGAGGGGGTGTGGCGCTGCTGCGGCGGCGTGAGCGTGCATGCGCTGAGCGGGAGGAGGAGGCGGGGAAAATGGCGGACGGCAGAGCGGAGGGGGAGAAGGCGAAGCGGCCGCAGTCCGGAGGAGGTGAACATCTAGTACCTCTCGCTGCGTGGCTGTGTGGTGGGCGGGAGCCTGGGCCGGTTCCCCGGGGGTGGGGGTAATCCTGGGATGCTGCTCCCGGTAGGGCAGGCCTGGGTCGGGCAAGAGCGGGTAGAGGGGGCGGCCCATCCTCAGGGGAGAAACTGAAGGTTGGCCCTGCTGTCTACCCAGGCCTGAGGGTTAGCCTCAGCCCTGCAGGATCTGTTTAGAGAAGGTAGTACTTCCTCCTTGCCATATTTATTTCTTTCCGAAAAATAAATTAAGATAAAAGATACACGGAGTACTTATGCCATGTATCGAGAGAAATTTGGTTATTGCTGCTGGCAAGGATGAAAACAACTTCTAAGGACCGGCTTTTAGCAGCTGTGGTACCTTTAAAAAATGGGTACGGTGAATGTTTCTTGTCTGTGTCGTTTTAAGCATCCTGCGTTTTTTTGCTTGGCAGCAATGTGCAAGTTTTCTGTTTTGGTTTTATAGTATTTATACTATGACTGCACATTCCTGTCATTTTCCATATAACTTACTATGAGTTCTCATGGAATTTTTAATGATGTTTCTTTCCTTTCTTCTCCCAACTCAGACACTAAATTGCAAATATTAAGGGTTTGGGGTTTTTAATTATTGTTTTATTGGTTTAGAATGTTTACGGCTGGAAAGGACCTTAAGATCAGGGTAACCTGTTCCACTGCCTCACCACCATCACAGTAAAGAACTTCTTCCTTATATCTAAGCTGAACTTCCTGTTTGAACCCATTACCCTTTATCCCATTGCTGCAGTCCCTGATGTAGAGTTCCTCTCCAGCATCCTCGTAGGCCACGTTCAGGTACTGGAAGGCTGCTATGAGTTCTGTATGCAGCCTTCTGTTCTCCAGTCTGAACAGAACCAATTTTCTCAACCTGTTTTTGTATGGCAGGTGTGTCAGCCCCATGATCGTCCTCATGGCCCTTCCCTGGGTTTTGTTTGTTTTGGGTTTTTAAGTATATCTGTATGCAGAGAGAGCATTTGATCTGTTGAAAATTTAAAACAGGCTTGTAAGTCAATTAGGATAGGCTCAACAATTAATGTTTTGTTTTTTTTTTATAATCCCTAAAACATGAACAATAATACTAAATTTTTTATAGTTTCTTGACTCTTGATTCTCTGTTGGCTTTAATGGGGGGTTTTGTGTGTGTTCTTTTTAATTTTTTTTTTTTTAGTAGTAGTACAGTAACTGGACAGTGTCAGTATGTCAATTATCCATACTGCTTTGTCTGCTGTTTAGTGTGCTGGAATGTGGTCTTAATGAATTCTGGTACATTAGATCTAACGAGGGATACTTACCCTCTGATAATTTTGGAAAGCATTTTAGAGTATTTTATGTAAACCCCACTGATCTTGACAAAAGCCAGTTAACTTAGATGTGGCAGTTTTGTTCCTGCTGCCACCAGTGATCACTCCGTGGGGCACTGCCAGTCTTTGCCACTTAAATCACCTAGACGGTGAAAGTTGTCCCCTTACATGGTTTATTGAAACTCATCTGTGAAGTAGGACAGCTTCTTATTGCCATGATCCGTGAAAAGAGCACTAGTCAGACTGGTTTTGAAATAGTACTGGTGCTTTCCATCAGTGAAGTAT
Organism: Forpus xanthops; assembly: GCA_032466535.1. Lineage (NCBI taxonomy): Eukaryota > Metazoa > Chordata > Aves > Psittaciformes > Psittacidae > Forpus > Forpus xanthops. Next base: position 17,718 of record JASSUY010033139.1, read on the forward strand.
CACCTTCTTAACATCTCTAGGAAATTATAAAGAAGCCTTAATGTCTTGAAAATAAGTATGCATTGGCATGGGAGATACCTGTCTAATGGGTAATGCTTTTTGTTCTGTGCAGAAACAGAACAGTGAATGGCTCTCTCCCCACCTACCCCAATTGTCCTATGCCCTTTATAGCTCCTTCAGCAAGTATTTCTCTTAGCAGTCTACAGTTTGTCCTTAAGTGGAGCCTGATAGAAGTAGTGTTCAGAATGCAGTGGAGATAGGGAAGCTATTTATTATTTTGGTAAGAAAACAGATGTGGGTAGATTATGTTGGCTTCATCTTGTGTTTAGCAATATTCTGGAATTTGCAGTTGAAGTAGTAAGCTGTAGTTTAATTAGCTTCAAACTAGCATTAGCATGGGGATCTGCGCTGGTACAGTGTGCCCTGAGATTTGGGCTGCTGTGAATTCTGTATCTTATGAAAAAGACGACTTTTAGGCCCACGGTCCCAATACCTCTAACAGTAGTGAGTCGTCTACCTGCTCTTGGATCACCTTACAGTCGGTAGTGCTATAGGCTGGACTTGCAATTGAATATTCTTTTAAAGTGATTTTATGTACTGCAGACTGCTGTTTTGGAAACTTTGCTAAGAAAACAACCACTGCCCAAGGTCACTTATGTAAATTTTGCTTTTTTCTCTTTCCTCCTTTGTTTGTCACTTTTACATCTATATTTTCTGTGTCAAATTTCTGGTGGTGCAGATTAGTACCATTTTTTAATAGTGAAATTGATTGCAGGCTGGGGTTTGGGTGTTTTGTTTTGGTTTTGGGTTTTGTTGGTTTTTTTTTGTGATCTGCTATGTTTCCAAAGGTGACTAATCAGTTTTTGTTCAAATCACTTCTAACATTGCTAGCTGGTTGAGTGAGGTAGAAAGCTTATATTCTGTTGCTTATGATTTGGGAAATAGCAGGAAAAAAATATATAGATGGTATCCCAAGCTTTTCTTTCTCCTCATTTACTTCCTTTTTTTCCTCAGAGCTACAATCTTGTTGACACTGAGTTCAGACTAGCTACTCTCCTACTGCTCTATCTTACTAAATAGGTTTTTGCTGTTAGAAAGCAGCACAAAGAGCTTTCTTCCTTGATGGTCTGAATTTGCTGTGCATGGAGGGTCCTCTTCTCCACTCAGTACAATGAGGAACAGGTGCTAGCTTCAGTTTTTCTTAGACTGATAAAATGAGTACTTCCCTGTCCATTCCCCACTGCATTTTCCCCCCTTCTGCTACTGCAGTGATTTGCTTATTGCAGCAGCAGAGGAGTGTATTCTTGTTGAAGCATTTGCTGTATTTGGAATGAGTTTACCAGGGACACCTTTGTCTCTTGGTGTAGCTGAAGCCAAATGTATAGGAATGAAAATGTGATTTGAGTTTTTTTTTTCTCTGTGGATCATTTTTCAGCTGCTATGTTTTCCATAACTTTAAACAAAACCAGAAAAGATGAAATCTGTGTATGTGTTTTTCTAGTGCTAATTCCTTCCTCAAGCTGAGCTTGGCAGATATATTACAGATGAGATGCAGACAAACAGTGACTTGAAACATGATTGAGAAATCCAGCCTCACTGTAGTCACTTCCATGATTTTAGAGTTGTGCCAGACAAGCCTAGAGACTGGCATGGACATGTTTTTATAGAAACTCAGTAGAATTAATTGTAACTTAGATTATCTACACTAGATTTGGAATTGGAATTCCAATAATGAAAGTTTATCTATGGCAACTTAAACCCTAAAAATGTTTAGTCATCTATATTTAATTTACTACATGAACTTTGACTTCCATACTAAATAAAGAGGTGATGCTTCAAGATTGTTTTCCTGGCTCATACACAAGAAGTTCTTTACAAGTAGTGAAGTGCTTGCAGTTTCTTCTCTTTGTGTTTTGCTGTCCACTAGATGTACATTGATGAAAACTACTGTCACTAAAAACACCTTGCATATTGCACCAAAAGTAAAATGCTTTTTGAGGTTGCTGCTCCCATCAATCTGCTCAGTAAAAATAGCTCATCTTGGTAAGTTGTTTCGACTTCACCAGGACCTGAAGAAGAGGCAGAAAAACCTGTGAAAACTAAGACTGTTTCTTCCAGTAATGGAGGAGAAAGTTCGAGTCGCAGCGCAGAGAAACGGGCAGCTAATGAAGAAGCTGAAGACTTCACCACAAAGCCTGCTCCTGCCAAAATGTCCAAGTTTGGATTTTCCATAGGCAGTCAGACAACAAAGAAGGCATCTGCAATATCCATCAAACTAGGAGCAAATGTAAGTTGTTTGAGGGCTTTTAATTTTAGTGAAACTGGGCAAAAGGGGAAATACTTTGAGGATGCTTTCTTGCAGAAGGAAAACCTTAAACTACATGAGGGTAACTTGGGTAATGTTTAAGAAAGCACTACAGGGCCAGCTGGTCATACATGTGTAAGTACTTCAAGGTGATTAATACCAGGTCATTTGTCTCAGGAAGCATAAGATTTGATTGAAATAAGCTGTAGATCTTTGATCCTACACAATTATCTTGTAATGAGATTTGATAGGTCCGGAATAATTTCCTGTGGGAAATGAGAAGGCTTGTTAAACTGTTCAGGCTACTTTGAAATGAGTGCTGGGAGCTTCATTGCATAGCCTGCTTAAAGGTGCAAGAACGCTAGTACTTTCCTAGGTGGTTTAATAAGCCATCTTCCACTCCAAAATCTTACTTAGTATGGGGAGGTACAGTTTATGTTTCATGACTTTGCCTGTTCTTTGCAAGGTTTGTGTGATTCATTTATACTATACGCAATAGATGAGGCTTTGTTATGTTTCTAAGAATTCTGTTCCCCATTATTGTCCAGTATGAGATATCCTTGCACTTGTTCATGTGTGAATCTGATGCGTGTCTTTACTATCAAAGCAGTTCTCTGCTAGCTTGGGCAAGGACAAGTCAGATGCTGCCTCTCTATTTAGTACAGTTAATTTACACTTCCCACATGGCACTGTGAGGGATATGTTATAGATACCTGTCTGGATGAAATTCAAACTGTAATTATGAAAGGCTTGCATCTGCAATGCCACCAGCATTTTAAAGATCTGCAGAAAAAGAAGAGAATGTTCTGTTACTTTGAGATGGGAGGTAGCTGCAGACTGGCACATTCAGGGAGTCTAAGCACAAACTGATCAGCTTAGACTTCAGAAAAATGGACAAAGCTTCCTTCCTTAAGCCACTGACATTGAATTGTTTTAAGCAGGAAAGCTGTTATCTTGTTAAAAGACAAAATATTTATCCTGGCATCGATGGATAAGAATACTCCAAAAAATAGTAACATAGTGAAATTTTGAATACCACAACTTACTCAGGTTCTGATTTAATGGCTCATGTCATGCCCCAGTGGCTGCATACCCCTGCAGTGTGCAAGAAAGTTATGGCAATACCAGAACTTACTCAGGTTCTGATTTAATTGCTCATGTCATGCCCCGGTGGCTGCATACCCCTGCAGTGTGCAAGAAAGTTACGGATTGCTTATGGGGAGTTGTTATGAGAGGGCTCAGCCTGTTGTTTGGAGCGTCTCTCACAAATAGCAGCTGTTTTTCATTAGAAAGAAAACTTTATCTGCTTGTTTCTATATTATCTGCTTGTTTCTGTAACAGAAACACTTCACCTCCCCCCACCTTTGTGTATTTCAGTGAAGATGTTGGCTTCATTTTACCAAAATACCAAGGGTAGCTTTTTTGAGTTAGTAGACTTACTTTACCTTTGCACTTTTTTTTTTCAGAAGCCTAAAGAGCCTGCTCCAACCCTTGCTCCAAAAACGCTTTCTGTAGCAGCAGCTTTCAATGAAGATGAAGATGTGAGTAATAAACCAGTGATCAACACAATTTGAAGTACCACTGGTGTAAGTTAGAATTAGTCAGAGAGAGTTTTAAGGATTTTACATACATCTCACAGATTTTTCAACCCAGAAACATCTTCTCCGTTTCTCTTTAAGAAGAGAAGCTTTGTAGCTCTACATTGGCTCAAGAAATCAGTAAAGTGCTGATAACTTTTCCCTGAAAGTGAGATGCCCACATAATTTGAATTAACAGTTGTTTTCTCTGGGCTTAATAAAAGGGGGGGGGTGAAGAAAAGTTATGTTGCTTCTGTTTTGCTTAATATTTTATTGTCACGTTACTGATCCCTCTTACATAGTGGTGAGCAAAGGAACTTGTATTTCTTTATGTCAGACCTCTGTTTTGTCCTAAGTCATTTTGCTTTTCTGAGGGCTGTACTCTGTACTTTGTCAGGCATTTGAAATGTTCAAAAGGTAGTGGCCAGCCACACTCTAACCTCCTTTCTCTCTGTAGAGTGAACCAGAAGAAATGCCTCCAGAAGCTAAGATGCGCATGAAGAATATTGGAAGGTAGGTCAGCTTTTAACTGTGGTTTTGGGGAAAGGTGAGTGCGTGAAAATACCTCCTGCAGCATAGGTCAGATCTTGCAGATGGGTTAGAAATATAGGAAGGTAGACTAAGATCAAAGTTTTCTCCAGAAGCAAGAAAATGTTAATACAGTCATTTTCAGACATTTCAGCTGTAGGCTAAAGTAGCACATTTACATTTGCACTTTGAATCCTATCTGCCTTCTCTTTGAGGAGGAGATTGATTCTATATTAAATAGAGCTCATATTCTTCTTGGAAAGGTAATGGGTGGGAGTTCCTGCTTGCTGCTAAACTTTGTCTTCTTCTAGTTGTCTGTTTTATAAATTGCCTTAAAGTAAGATAGTCTGGTCAGATTTTTAAATTTCAGTGCAAGGGGAGGATGAGAATCATCTCTTTCAGAGAGACAAAAAAATAACTTGTTTGCTTTTAACACAAACTGATGTAATTCTTCTGCTTGCCCCTGTTTATTTTAGGATTGTCCCTATACCATCTCAAATTTGTGGTGTTTTCAGAGGAGGCTTCACTTGTTAGGGCTGAATTTTGAGCATGTATATTTTAAAGGTATTTGTCATGGCAGATTGCTTTTAAAGTCAGTCCCCTGGAGGTTCACTGCTGTTCAGTGGGATTTTTATTCTCCGGGAGCAAATTTGAATCCTCAGTTTTGTAGCACTTGAAACAAATTCTTCAGAACCAGCAGCAGTTACTGCCCCTCCCACCTCCTCTGCTGCCCCATCTCTTCGGTGTCTTGATGTGCCACATAAAGATCAGTTCAGTGGCCAAGTTACAGATGCTAATAAGAGGACTCCTGATGTAAGGGAAAGAAATGCATGGTAGTTTCTGGTGGCAGGCTGGACCTGAAATAAGTGGTTTCAGTGTCGTGTTGCACGAACTACTGTAGCTGAGATGACTTTCTCAACTGATATTGTTTTACTTTCTACAGGGATACACCAACCTCAGCAGGACCAAATTCCTTCAACAAAGGAAAGCATGGGTTTTCTGACAACCAGAAGCTATGGGAACGAAATATAAAATCTCATCTTGGAAATGTCCATGACCAAGAAAATAACTAAATGATGTGGATTGAGAGTTGGGTGTTTGGGGGGAGGGGAGGGTGTAACGTTAAAGGAACAGTTTCCTTTTTTAAGAATGTTATAAGACTATCTTTGGAGCCACTTTTTTAAGAGTTTGAGTGGTACACTAATAAATGAGTTTGAAATTAGAGGTAATTTATGTTTTGTATACAGATTTCAAGGCATTTGCTAATTTTGTAGTTCCATGTGATTAGTTTCAAAAGGTTACAGATAATAAAGAAACTGGAGTGGTACCTTTTTAAGATTTTTTTTTTTTTTTTTTAATTTTTTTTTACTCTAGTTTTCTGGTTTTGGTCAATGAGTAGTTAAGGTGAATGAAAAAGGTTACTGTCTCTTTAATCAGGTTAACATTGAATCCTCTTGCATTCTCACTTCTGGCTCCCTCTTTGTAACAGGAGAAGCAGTTGACTCTTCGCAATACTTCTAAAGAGAGTCAGCATTGTCTTGTACTAAAAGTGTTACTGGACTACTAATTTGAATATAAACTTATGCAGGAAACAGAACCTGGGTTTTTTCCTCCCTGCAATCACCTTTTGTTATGTCTCTGCAAACTAGGAACTATGTCGCTCCAAGTGGCTCTGGTAACTTAGCTCTAATTTTAAGACTTCATGTAGGATGTGTAACCTTCTGTGGCCTGTTTCATCCTCAGGATATGGGCCTTGTCTGTATATTAGATACAGTCTGTAAAGAATATTCACTACAAAGGTAAACTAGTATTTTCAGTGTGCTCCTCTTAAATTGTTAGCCTCAAGTACTGCTTGTTAGCATTTCCTTGTGGTACACAAAAGCCACCACCAAAAAGACAAGCTGATGTACATTAAGCTTCACATTTGGTTGAAATATTTTCCTTATTTAAAATGCTTAGAAGGAATAAAAGCCACACCAAAATTGGTAACTCACTGCTTAAGTATGAGAAAATGAAAAGATGCACTTTCCCTGTCTTGCCATTTGAAAGAAAATGCCTTGATGCTGGTGACCAGAGTGGACACTATCAGGTTTAGAGAAGACTACTGTATTTGCAGTGCTAATGCTTCTAACAAGAGTCAGCTTCAGAACTGAAGCTCAGCTTTTTCCTACCCACCTGCCTTTTGTAGCAGTTGTCAACAATGACATTAGTTTGCTCAGTTTAATTTCCTAGCTGTCAAACTGCAGAATGGTGCTGTAGGATTTCAAACCTAGTAACAAGTATATAAATTTCAGTCTAATTTAGATTGTGTATTTTAAAACATTTTACAAGCAGAACTAGATAAATGGAAAGTTATCAACAGCAATATCACCACCTTCTCTCTAAACAAGCGTACAGTTATCTTTTAATTCAAATACCTGATTGTGGCAACTACTAAATTAGTTCTAGCCTGGAACTGGGCATGGAATTCAATATGTTAAATGCTTAAATTGCTTAAAAACTTCCATCGTGCTGAAGTTGAACCTGTGAGTGCAGAAAGGAAAGTGCATCTTGAAGTGTATTTTTTTTTTTACTCTTAGTATTATTATTTTAGAAAAGCTCTGACCATTTAGACTTTTGAGTTTGTAAGTTCTAAAAAATACTTTTTTGTATTGTATGTGTAATCTTTCTTCTTTTGAAGTCTGATGCAGTTGAATACCTGTAACTATTTTCTTTTAAAGCCTTGTTATAAACGTAACATAAAAATGTATACTTTTTTTTTTGTAGCAGAAATCTTTGCTTTATTTAAAACAAAACCGAAACACATTCTCAGAACTGACTTTCAGGACTTCCAAAGCTGATTTGGGCATTACTGGAAGTAGGCAAGGCAGAGTGAAGCATTTACTTTTCACTTTTCATCACCTGTGGTTATGCTTGTCAAACTAAATCCCTTTAAGATAGTTGTGATTCACGGTGAATAACTATTTTATCTTGTTCCTTAGTAGTTACTTGATGCTGTCTTGGTCTCTTGTATTAGGAAAAAGCAAACCAGAACTTTGAATAAGAGGTCTGAGACCTTTCTTAGCCTGCTGCCACCGTCTTCCATATCTTTGGCTGAAGTAGATGTTCCTGTTAACATAATTTCCTGGTTCTTCAAAGTCCTTTATGAAGTTGCTAGACAGAGCAGCAGACGTGCTAGGAAGTGCCTTCCATGCAAGTGAGAGAGCAGAAGTTAGGTTTATCTTGCTTTCTGCCATGGTCAATAAATAATCCTAGACCTTGTGAGAGACTCTGGCAGTTTCTACATCTCAATAGAGATCCTGTTCAGTGTGTGAATTCTGTTCCTCAGTGCTTTGTGAAGAAAATCCATCCGGATGGCCTCAGTCCACTGAGGACCGAGTGTCTCACACGCTTATCTTGTAGCTACAGGGATGCCTGATGGTGTTTAATGTCTGATGCTTGCAGGAAAGAACTGATTGGAAAAGTATCATCAAGGCACATGTTAGCTAGAACTTCACTTGAAGTTTCTGGCTTTTGTTACAGTGACCGTGGGGTTTGCATGAAGGTAGTGGTGTGGGGGTTTTTGTTTGTTTTTCTTCCTCTAAGATGACTCAAAAATTCTAAACCTCAGGGTAGGCTGCTTGGTTTAGCTGTCTTAAGTGCTTCCAGGAGATCTACTGAGACCTTTACCTGTTTAGCACAGCAAGGTGTGTGTATACCTAGTAGTGGTGAAATGTCCACTTAAATTGTGTAGGTTTACCTCAGAACACTTATGCTTTCTTAGCACTAAAGCTTTGCTTAGCACTTGAGCAGCTTGCAAAACATTCAAGATAGTAGATGAAGATGTAAGTAGTTAGGCAGTAACCTCTGTGCTACCCTGTAGCTAGGCTGTTTTTGAGCCTGCTGGGCAATGAATGGAGCCAAACTCATTTCATGTTAACTGTATTAAAATAATAACCCCCAAACCAGTGCTGCCAGCCACTATTGGCAGTGTTTCAGACACTCCTGGATGGAGCCCCTTGCACACCTCATTTCATTCGTTTGAAAGTGTGCAGGTTCTTAAGGTTAATATTTTATCAGCAGAAAGAAGTTCCCAACTAGCCTATCTACAAAGTAACTGGTGAGTGCTAATATCATTTCATGAGCTTGGATGACCTGAATGTTAATTGGTATTCAGCCAACTTTGGCATAACCAACTACCATGTCCTAATGTGACCAGCACAGCAGCAGCCACAGCTGCCTTCAGGCCTGTTGTACTTCCATCTCTGCCAGCTTTGTGGAGCACCCTTTGTTGGAACTGACATGTCTGTGCCCAGAGGTGGCTTTTGGTAAATCAAAGCTGGCTTTTTGAGGCGATGCGGAGGACACATCAGCTTTCAATAAAATTATGGCTTCTGCTTTCTGAAGAGCCAAGCAGGTTTAAAACTATAGGCAATCACTGTTGTAACTAGAACTCTTTGTAAGCTGCCATGAGAAATCTGGAAACGCAATTGAATTTCCAAATGACTTTTTATCTTCGTAGGTAGTAGCCTTAAAAGTTTTCCTTCATGAAGAGGTGGGTTGTTTTAATTCACTGTAAGGTTACAAGCTGAGGAATGCTGAGTAGTCCTGCTCTTCAGCTACAGAAGGGAAAGCTGCATTCTAAAGTCACCATGATTTGTCTATTTCCTCTGCCAAGAGATACTAGAATGCTGTAAGAATTGAACAACTATTGCTATATCCCCTTAACACCTTCCTAGTTTCCTCTGGTTTGATTAACAAACAGATCTCCTACTGTTCTCTAATTTTATTCTGTTGGCATTTTAAACTAAGTAGTGCTTAATTAGGAGAGCTGCTTGTGTTTAATGTGGAGCCATTGCCTCAGGGTAGATGCATTGTTACCCATAGGAGCAAAAGCACGAAGCATGAACTGTTACACTTGAACTCTGTGCTTAGTGTCTTCCATTTTGGGTTATGAACTTCCATTTAAGACTGTTGTGGTGAGAGTCCAAACAAGGTTTAGGTACCAAAGCAAACCCTTAAACTCTGCAGCATGTGCTTTCTGTGGTACACACAAGTACATGACAGCTACTCTCTAGGCCAGGAGGAGCAGGAAAGCGTGGCAGTGACTCTCACAGCCAGCATCACAGTATGGATTTTTTGATTCAGTGGCACATGGTGAGGTCTTGAAAGCCTTTGCTATGCTTGTGACTTAGTTCTTAAATTTGGTTCCTGGGATTGAATTTCCTAATGAGGCTGATGGACAAATTAAGTGTTGTGGTTCTGTAGCAAGAGCTCAGCTGAAACTTGTGTTTGTTTTCCTTGCAGTACAAGTTTATTAAACTAAGGTAATGGAAGTCATAATAAAAACAACTATCTCTCCTTTCCTCCCCAGCTTCCCATAATCTGCAAACACAGCGGTTGCCTATGAAATGTTGGCTGATGCCATCACTTGTTTGAAAATCCTAATTCTGCCTTTGCTTTTGTGAAAGGAGCGTAACTGCGATAGCCGTCCATGTTCAAATGGACACCAGCCTCCACTGTACGGAGTTGCAGGCATTGAACAGAGCAGTGTAGCATACAGAGTGATTGCAAAACTAGCATGGATCTTAGGCTGGGCTTTGTTTTTCTTATTCAGATCCTTGCTTAAGACAGTCCTGTTCACATGTAAAATTTAGGGCTGCAACAGGAAGATCTTGGGCTACAGCATATCCAAAAGCACTAAGTTTAATACTGCTATTACTGTCTGTAAGGCAGGGGTGCTTTACCCAAGAAATGCTGCCCTCATCACAAAACTTCCTCATGCAGGCACAAGATAAGCTGTTGTTTCCAGAAGAGTCCCTTCAAAGTCCCTCTGGTTCTGTAAGCCCACTTTCCACTAGCCCTGCACCCTCTTGCCTTCTAAAAATGGACTGCTTCTGCTGGAGAACGGCTCTCTAGTAAAGACTTGGATTTGCTAGAACAGTGCTAAGTTCCCATCCTGTGGTCAGCAGCAGATGTAAGACTGGCCCCTGTTATCAGATACATACCCACTTCCAGTGCTGTAGAAATTCTTGGCTCTTCCTTTATGGTCCTATCTCTAGTGGAAACAAAGTGAGGGGTGGGGGAAATTATCCACACTTCCAGTTTTGCTGTTCTTTGTCTGTAGTTGCATCCGTGTTGAACAGTTGTTCAGTGGTAGGCTATATTACTTCTTCAGCACCCAACCTTATGAAACCCCCTGGTTTTATTTAATTCTAAATGTCCCACTTAGTTTGGTTACCTCTGTGGCTAAAACGCTCACAGCATTTTCCCTAGGAATCAGAATGAGCCACAGAACAATTATCATCCTTTCTGCAACACTGACCTTGCCTTAAAGTTGCTCTAACAGCAAACAGAAAAGCACAGGACACTGTTCCTTCCCCTGCCTGGAGGCTCATCTTTCGGTCAGGAGAGTGATGCTGGAGGCCAACTTCTAGGGCACAGCTCCTGCCTGGTTAAATATCCATCCCAAGACAAGTGCTGTATGATGCTTGCTTGGGGGTGGCAGCCTTATGCAGAAACCCAAGACAAGAGAAGTAACATCTGAAGCAAAGTGAGCTGTGTACAGCTGGGTAGCAGGGTCACATCATCCACCAAGAGGTCTGGCAGCCAAAGTGATTTCAGGATGTTTTTGGTTAACATCATGCTCGTATAGCCATGGTCTGACCCAATTTAGGAGGGCAGCATGTTTCCTTTCCTCATACAAGTTAATGGTTTAAGCCTTAAGCAAAAACTGAAAAGTAGGTGTTACTGTAACTGTTCAGACTAGACATTATCTATATAAATATTTGAGAAGTAAATAATTTTGTAACACTTCTTTTCCCATTAAAAAAAAAATGCTTGCAAGAGTAATCCATGGCAAAGCTCAATTTATTTAATGACAGAAATGACCATAACTTTATACATCTAACACTAAATAAAAACAGCAGAATGTACAAATCAAATTCATTATGTACAGGAATTCACCAGGAATACTTTATAAATGGACACTTCTCATGAACTTTTTTGTTTTTCAAAAATCAAATTTAATAATATTAATTACATATTTGCAGTCTGACTTCAGAGAGATGCAGAAGAGCAGTGAACATCTTAATTTATGAGCTGAAGTGCAAAGGAAAACATAAGGCAACTTCAGACAGATGGGAACAACAAAGCCAAGAGTGACACTGCCTACTTACCTTAAGCTGTTCTGAAAGGGTAAGGCACACTGTGCTAGGAAAGGAGTGCCGCAACAGTCAGCTTTGACATTCCTGGCTGAGTCCTGCTTAGGAAACAAGATTAGTTGTGATTTGGTTTATTAGTCACTGTTATTATAGTTGTCAAATGGCAGGCCAGCACATCAGTTAGAAAGCTTTCTTACAGTAGGTAAACAAGGTTGTGAAATTCAGATTCACTTCAGCTTCCTCCATAGGTTGGGCAAATAAATAAATGCACCAAAGATTCCACTGAGGTGCCACTAATACTCCTTTTGTAAGGTAACACAGTAAATATACAAATAACTTTCCAGCACTATTTACAGCTATTTTTCCTTAACATTTCATCACTTCAGTAAGACATAATTACTTATAAGATACAAACACTGAAATAAGCTTTGAAGTTTACCTAGTGCTCTGTTAAATGTTTTCATCATAATGGCAGTAGTTTAATTTAAGCAGGATGGCTATCTCCAGATGCTTGTGCATACAAAAATTCAAGAGTCAGAGCTAGTATTTGTATTTCATTTTTAAAGTAATCATTTTAATTTTACTCCATTAGGTAATTAGAGAAGAACTGTCAAGGGCTGCAGGATGCATAAATAACTACTTCTCTGCAGGAAGACCGCGACCTTTGAAATGGTCATCTACAGATTAATTTGGATTCCAGACAGGAACTCCAGCTGCATATTGCTTAAAAAATTTCCAACAACTGCTTATCTACATGCTTGCAAAGTATAAAAAGTACAGTCCGTTCTTTAGCTTAGTAGCTAGGTAGTTATGCAAGATGAAAGGTAGAAATACTAATTCAAATGAGGTGGTTGCTTCCTCATAGGGTTTGCTTCACTTTTGTTCAGTTGATCCATTTCGTGGGTAGAACAGTTAAATGCATGTTCATCCTGCAGTGTCAGAGGCTTCCGGCTCCTTGGGTATCTTGCTGCTGTCAAACTTGTAACACATCTGATAACACTATAGACTGAGAACAAGTTAAAATACACGCTTGTTTGTTCATGTGCATAGCACCTTCAGTTACCCGGACAGATATACTGCTTGTCTAAACACTCAACCAGCAATGAAGGAATACACACCTTGTACAGACCTGGATGTGCACTGTTTGTGGTATTAAATCAGGGGCATTTACACTTGGGCCAAGCAAGGCTGTGATTCATGCTTACTCACAGGAACACCCAGTGAGAATTTTTCCATCTTTGTGATGTAAGCACTGGGTAATCAGCTTGTCCTACAAGTATGTTCTTACAGCAGCAGCAATAAGGTCTTCTGGACACCGGTAATTTTGAGACAAATCTGATTTTTATCCCATATTAGCGTTTTCATAGCTCTCTATCCTGATACTGCTCCATGTTCCATTTGGGAATTAGCACGGCTCCTCCTTTCAATACAAGATGTGAATATAAATATACCAAAGAAGTCCAGGTAGGAACCATTAGACCTTTTTAATTTGAGAGTTTCTATATTAAATATAATGCAGAATCAGAAACATCCATCATTAGATTGCGTCCTCTGGATACGTACAACAATGCAGGTGATAATTCTGTTTATGCAACTAGGTGTCATTGAACTGAAGGTGGTTGTGCACAGGCTGAAGTGCAAGCACCTCGCTCACAAGTAAAACCAGTTCACTTCTTTAAGCAGTGTCGCGGCAGCAGGCTGTCCTATGGTCAATGGAAACTCAGTCTGTTCCAGAAAACCACTTCCTCAGGCTTCAGTAGATCCCTGCCCATCATCTGCAAAACACTGTACTGAACCTTGAACCTGCCATCCACAACCTGGAATTTGAAGTTCTTCCAAACTGGGATTCGCACTGCCACTGGTCCATCTACCCAAAGGAAAGCCTCAGATTTTCTATAGGTTGCGCGAAGCTCACACTGCATGAAGCATTCTGCCATCCCCATGTCTTGGGGAGTAAACAGACAGCATCCAATATAGGCAATATGCTCACAAACTTGATGAAATGCACATAAACACAGAGAAAAAGCCACCGGTAACTGTGCATTTCTAATTTTTAGTGCAGGCTAATTTTTGTTTTCATTTTTTAACAGTTTCTGCATGATATATACTCCATGACACAGAAAGCATTACTTTTATTTTTACGCTTACAGCCAGTGCAGAAATCCTAACCTTCAAAGCTTGGCTCACACTGAAGCACCTTAACGTTTTCCCTGTAGTATATGGTGCAGTATTTTGTCACCAAGACGTTCAGCACTGGGGATTAACCATTTGAAAACAGGCCACACAGTAAGCCTCGAATAACCAGTTAAATACTTGATTCTCAGAGATTATAAGACCTCACCCTTTTTGCTCTCTTGTACACTATATTTAGTCTGTCTTTGCAACATGGGCCACTTCGACTTCTACAGTTTCGATGCCCTGCATCGATTCAGCCATTTTCTGTCCTTGCTGTTGTGCTAATACATAATTTACCACCTGCATGATGCTTTGGTCAGAAAGAGTAGAGACTGATGTACATTCCTCAGTGGCTGCAACTGCTTCGATGGCTTCGAGTGTCTCTCCTGTCACTACCACAGTCTCAATCTCACTATCACCAACACCGATCTCGGTTTCTCGTTCCTGCATGTCTGCTGCCAAAATGCTGATGGCGTGCTCCACCTGTGTCCCCTGGTTATGAAACTGCAGAGTATCTTTTTCCAGCATGATTTTGCAGGGTACATAGTCCCTATGAAACTTGGTCATGTGCTTCCGTAGCGTCCGGGCATCTATGTAAGCTTCATTGCACACCGGGCAGACATACGGTCGCTCCCCGGTATGTGTCCTCACATGGCGCTTCAGCGAACGCGCATCTGCCCAGGCTACTCCGCAGGTGAGACATTCAAATGGCTTCACACCTGCTCTCAAAGGGAAAGCAAGGAAAAGCCCACTGTCAGGAGTTCGTAAAAACATGACAGTGTTGATAAGAAGCAACAGAACAGCAGTATAGAAGTATAGAAGAAATACTTCCACTTTTTCCATGTAAGCAGGAGATCCTGTTTGCCATTTCCGTGCTACAATATAATGCAAGCTCAAAATCTTACATTCCGTGGTAAAATTTCCACAAGTGCTCTGCTCAATCTAACCTTTTACTTCTAAAATATTTCACTTCTCAAAATTCTTTTTAGTGCAGCTTCTCACCTATTTTAAGTGCATACCACTTAATGAAATTCTAGCTATTTTTTGCCAGTGATGGCTTTCTGAACTTATGTTTTACTTCATGGAATTTGGCACTTAAGATTTAGAGAACCAAAGGGTGACTAGAAACGTTTGTATAACCTCCCATCAAACACCAGCACTTGTTTTAGTTCTTAGCACCTACAGCTTTTTCCCCTCCTCCTCCACAGCATGTACGTTCAGACACCGCACCTGATATTCGTGTAACTTTATTCTCCCCCATCAGGTCTGAGCTCTGTGGTCTGCAGTATCTAATGAGGCGTGTTGGTGGTAGCAAACTACTTCAGTGGTGGCTTTTCCTCTGTAACAGTTACTGTGGACTTAAGCTAGGTATCTATTACAGGACATTCTCTGTTTAGGAGCAAACACAAAATCTCTACTTCAGTAGCAAGACAGCTATTAGATTTACTCATAACAGCTCCTTAAAAGGACATGTGCTTCATAAAAGTGGGTTTTTTTTTTTCCCCTGAGATGGAAGTGTATCTAGACTTCCAACACAGCAGGAACAACCAAATACTCAAAAATCACACTTCTCATCTAAAGTAAAAATGTGCACCCTTTTTTTAATTATCAATTGTTTTCATATTTTCCCTAAACATCACATAGTTTACTGCATCTTATAAAACAAGAAGTTGGCCAATTTCCAACAGTTAAATTCAGGCCAATCATTCTGCTTTTTGAATAATATTTTATTAGCTATGTGCACCTTTCAAACTGGGGAAAGTTTTACTCATCCGATTCTTGGCCAAATATGCATCTTTTAATCACTTCTAAAAAAGTTCCTCTTGAAGTTCTAAGAAGGACAAACTGTCACTGTCCCTGTGTGCAACTCCAGCTTTAGGAAGATCCCAACTTCTGGGAATCACTAGAAGCAAGTTAACTAACCAGGACAAGCATAAACCTGTTGGAATTGTTTTAAATCTGTTAGAACTTCCATGCTTCTTTCAACACAGGACATACATAGACTACAAGAAACAATTACCCCTTTCTCCATGTTTTCAGGGACTGGTAGATGTCATGACTACTTGTTTTCCACATACCTTCATGATTGTTCATGTGTCTCCTATATTCCCGGAGCTGCGTGAATTTTCTTCCACAGTGCTCACAAACTCGTTCCAAATTTTGTTTTGCTCTTCCTTTTTTACCATGTGTGGCTTTCTTTACATGTCTTCTGTACAAAGCTTTCTCATAAAATTCTTTACCACATATATTACACCTAAAAAATGTTGAGAAATCTATTGAAGCCATTATGCTATGCTTATGTTACGCCTTTTAAAATGCACTTAAATTACAGTAAACAAAGTTTAATGGAAACACTGTCCCATTAAATTATGTTCCATAATTAGAAATAATCTTGCTGGACAGAGCTAAATTTTCTCTTATTCAAAGCCACAAAGCTTCCACTTACCATTCCAGAAAAGTGAGATCACATATAAAGCATTTCTAACTTGATTATATTTACTCTCTTACAATTTCGTATGTATTAGTTCTAGGACTGTACCTGCAGGTTAACAGTTGGACCACACTATCTGAAGTCACTCATCCATTCTCAAGTGCTCAAGACCCCAGTCAATATCAACCAATCTGTACTTTAACAAACAACTAGAATGCTGTTCATTGTTGACTGGCTGTAGTTCCGCATAACTTCATACTGATTAGTATTTTTCAGTTGTTAAATGAATTTCCTCTTACCTATAAGGGTCTGTGACAGAATGAGACTTGACATGAGAATACCAGTCTTTCTTCCAGCTGTAACATTTTCCACAGAACTGGCACTGAAATGGCTTCACACCTAAATGTTTGTTCATATGCTGCCGAAGATCCCGAGCTTCATAGAAACTCTTTTCACACCTGTAACAGGAAAGGTTTAACATCCCATATAAGACAGATCTTGGTGATCCTGATTTCAAAGTCACTGGAACCCTCTTCTTTAATGGCAACTGAAGCCATTGAGAGGACAACACTGACTGCATCATCAGCATGATCTCTTCCCAAACGATGGAAAATTAAAAGGAACAGCAGCTTATCTGAAAGTCTACAATATAACCTGAAGACTTCTGAAACACTTTTGCCTGTTACAGGTAACTATATTCTTTCTGTTATTTTTATGGGGAATAACGAAAGGCAAACCAACTGGAAGACATCAGAAATTTGTACTATACAGTCCTCACAAGTTCCTATGGTAGCAGCTGTTTCTTCACTTAACCAGTGAGGATTAATTATCGATAAAGATAACAAGGATCTGTTGTCTGTAATGCTCAAAAGTATTTTTTCTAGAAATTACAAAACAAATAATCCTACAAGCAAGCATCCAAAACTAGTGATACTCACTTTTTAGCTTGCTGTTTGCATACATCTAAATCTAGGCGAACACCTAGTTTTCCTTCATTTCTACCTTGACACAGTACAACTATGTGAAATTATAAATCACTAGCTCATCTTGGTATGAAGCTACAGAGGTCAGTCAAATCAAAGACATGCTTCCTCCCTTTGAAAGACATTCTGCTCTTCAGACATCTTTACCTCACCATCTACTTCTTTTCATCACACACCAAACACCACATAGCACTGATGGATGCATTTATGATCAAGCTAACTGCAGTTGTCAGTGAGTCTTAATTTATGCTGTTTGCTAAACACAGTGTACATTGCAGTACGTGTTATCTAGACTGCATAGGAGATTTTCAAATTAAACTGAAACCAGCTATCACATTAAAAGGTGACAAGAACCCTTCTTGCAATAGCCTTTTGCCTATGAGCTTACCTCCCTATTTGTTCAACATACGAGCTTTAAAACCACATCACTACTGATTACAGCCACAAGTGCAAACACACTCATTAGAAAACAACTGTATGAAACTAGAACTAGGTAACAGTTAAAAAAAATGCTTGTCTCTCCAGTTCATGTAGTAACAAAAGTGCATTTTTCTTTATATTATGCTTTAAAAGTCTTATTCCAGCCCAGTGAACACTTTCATATACAACAAGGAACCACTTTTAATCTTTAACATTACTGGGATCATTAACAGCAAGAAAAAAAAAACCACCAAAAACACCACCAACCAACTTACTGAGTACACTGATACCCACGAACTTCAGGCTTTGGCTGGTGTTTCTTTATATGTTTACTGAGTCCTGATGCCCTGTGGAAAGATTTTCCACAGATGGAGCAAAGATACTTGGATTCGCCTAACAAAAACAAAACAAAACATGTTAAAAAGCCAGGCCTCCATATCTTTGGAGTGCTTTGCGAGAGCGTTTTCATCACATATAATTTCTCTAAGTGCCCGTGTTACAAAGAGGTATTGATTTAATTATACACATACGAAATTTTTAAGCACATTTTGTACGTGCCAATGTAATACACAAAGGGGGAAGTAGCACCTCTAAATTAGAATCATAGAATGGTTAGGGTTGGAAAGGATCTTAAGATTATGAAGTTCCAAACCCCTTGCCATGTGGGCTTGAACACCAATGTGGCCTTGAACACAGCCAGGGACGGAGCATTCACAGCTTCCCTGGGCAACCCATTCCAGTGCCTCACCACCCTTACAGGAAAGAATTTCTTTCTCAGATC